>JASCZW010003557.1:0-40122 GCA_034211315.2 Aedes japonicus
TTCTCTGTGTAAGGTGTTGAAGAAATCTTGGTTTAGGTAGATTTATGTGTGTTGAGACTGTCTCGCCTCATGTTCAATAATTATTCTTGAAATGCTAATTTATACCGTGTTGGGCTGAGCCACAATAATATCAATGAATGTGGAAAAAATTACCAGGATCACGTAATTTGGTTCTGTTTGGTTCTGAGCCTTTTGGAGTCAGATTCTGAACTTAACGATACTCTTTAGGCTCGAGGAAAATAACCTAATGTACCTTTTTTGGGGATTTCAGTGTCCAGTAGAAGTATACAACTAGAATAAAAAATACATGTACTCTGTGGATCATAGTTTAAATTCCCGCTCCCTTTTGGCATCCATCAAATTTGTATTTTCACTAACCTTGAGAGGGCCATGAGTAATCGTTTTTCTCATCTCTGAATTTTATTTTTGAGATCATGGATGAATATTTCGAAACAATTGCTGCATAAGTATTCTGGAATCTTGATTGCTAAAGAGATACTTAATAGACTGCGTGTAGAAGCGCCGGATTTTGAAATAGCAAATAAGATCGCTGACCACGAAGTTTCCAAATATGGAATACTGAAGCGTTGCCTCCAATGTGAGTCTGACTATAGAGGACTTGAAACAAGCTTTGGTTGTTTTAAGAACTCTAAAGTCGCTCGGTGAGCTTGTAGCTAAACTGGATGTAAATTACCTACATTCAGCATCCTTGCAAGATGAAAAAATAGTGTATCGACTTTCCGACTCGTTTTGGGTGAACTTCGCCAGTTCAGTTTTTTCAAACTATGTTAAATTAACTAGTGCTTTTTCCCCGATGCATTTGTATGTATAGAAGGTATACAATTGTTCCAACGTGTACAAAAGGTTGAAACACTCGACCAATCATTGCGGCAAAAAAAATTCGTTGAACAAGTGTGATGAGAAGCACACCAAGGATCACTGCACAAAAGATGCGTAGAAATGTATTTATTGTGGTGAATATCCTCACTCTTTGCAGGAGTGCCCAAATTTCAAAAGGAAATAACGTACAGCGTTCCATCACTGAACTCTCCAGGCAGAGTCTTGAACAGTCGTTCAAGATGAAAACCAATTTCCAAATTGAATAACATTATACGCCAATGGCCACCACAAGCGGCCGAATACAAACGTGGAGCCCTGATTTTATCGCACAACAACTATCTGATGAGAATACGAAATTCCATTTGCATGTTCGTTTGTCCAATCCATCTCCAAACAATTTCGGTTCTTTTAACCTCGTGTAAACCGCAAAAAAAACTGTCCAAGCCCGTAAAGCAAACGTGATTGATCCTCCTAGATAACGAACTGGATAAAAAAAACACAATTTCATTTAGTGTTAGGTTGAAAAACATGTAGGTGAGAACATTTTTAATAAGAGAAGTTCTTCAAAAGGATTTTGGAAAAAGGCTAGTAGGCGATGAACGTAGTAAGCATGAGTTTTCCTCATAGTTATATAAACTTAAAATGGTTTGTCCAGCGTCAGTTTCTAATTTTGGATTTGGAATCGTTTGAGAACTTTAACACATATGCATTTATTCAATGAACAGATTGAACAGGCGGACGAGACGCAACTATATACGTTAGTCACAATTTTCGGTAAGGAAAAGAAATTATCATTAACTAATTTAAATGTGGCCAAGAGATGCTACTGTGGTTTACTATTTTTCAATTCAAATTCTATAACATTAGGGACAAACAAGACTCAGTTAGCTTTTGCATGCCGACAATTTTACAATTCGGATTCATTTTGTGGAATTGTTGTAAAACAAACGGGTTCGATTCTCAGTCCAGAGTTGGACTGGATCGGGTTGGAAATTTCAAGAGTTCCCAGAACCTAGCATGACAATGTGTTTCCAGTGGGCGCCGGTGGTGTAGTGGTAAGCATGACTTCTACTTGGCACCCTAGTGGGTTTGGGTTCAATCCCAGCCGAGGTCGGTGAGATTTTTTTGAGGCGAAAAAATCTCTGGTTACGAAATCCTTCGGAAGGGAATGAACCCGTTGGTCCCAGCTCATGTGAAGAAGTAGAAGCCAATATGGTCCTAAACAATATGCAAATACGTGCCTTTGGCATTAATAACCGTTGAAATGCAACTATAACAGTGAGTTGAGAACCGGACAACGCCTTCTGTAGATGCGTAATAAGCCCCAAAGAAGAAGACGTAGATCGTTGACTTGAGAAATTTGCAATTTACTTATTTGCAGGCAACGGTCACCCAACGTTGTTGATGGGAGAGTCGTAAAATTTTCATCGTTTCTTTCGACAGAAACCTGTGTGCCTTGAGCTAAAATCACTCAAATTGTGGCCCGCAGAGGTTTGTCTCTGTTTGAGATAGGCCAATAAGCTGAATTTGATTGCCCAATGTTCATCATTCAAGTGGTACCTGTGTCGTAAACAAATTGTTACATATTCTAAGCGACTAATGTGGATCAAATGGCTGCGATTTTTTTAGTGACGGGAGCGAAAACAATGATTGATTCAGCCCCTGTTACACGTGCGTTAAGTTGATGTTACTGTATATCTGGATGAGCCGGCTTAAGTTGTCACAAGCTGATAAGAAAAAATAAAACAATTACAGTGATTTCATACATTTCCGGTTTGATTTCGAACTCTTCAGGGGTAGATTGATTTCACTTCCAAGTGATTGAAAGTCGCTTCACTCAATTCACTTGCTTCACATTCAAATACTTTTAAATCAGTAGTTTCTTCATTTATAAGTGAATACCGTGAAATGAAGTATCGTTATTCTTTGGCTCTACAAATATTTGCTTATTTTACTCGGTACCTCAAGCGTCAAAGGGTTAAAATGCTTTGTTTTTTTCTTTGGAATTATGTGTATGATAAATTCCTCTCAAGTTATGTGCTCAATAAATGTATTTAACAAAAAAGAAATCCCCCACACTTGATATTCATGAGCATAGCAATTTTCTGCTGATGGTTGCATAGTTTGGATAGCCGGGCAAATTATTCTGAGATCTCAGCAAAGCAAGAAGTTTGTTGATATTCAACAACCAAACGTTTTTGTTTGCTGAGAGCTGCTAAATACACTGTTCGGGAGCTCGAAGAGCAAATCTCATCACCTCATAGAATCTTACAAAACAGTGTTGATAAAGTATGACATGAATAGTCTACTGGACAAAAAAAACACTGTTAATTAAAGATTGAGATTCGCGTAAAACCTATCATTGATTTACTACCCGGCTACACAGCTCGGCCTGTGTATTCAGCTGAACCGCAAATCGACGCATATTCGTTATGGGAGTTGAGTAACACACTTTTCCAAGCATATCTGAACTTTCATGAACAGATTCATGCTTGATAAAATAACTTCAAATTATGCACACGATAATGGATCAACTGCATGCAAACGTCTTGCCCGTATGGCACTGATATCGAAGCTCCGGGCCACAATCATCACTAATCACTTCTATTACCGGCACATAACTGGCACAAGTGGGACATCTTCTTTACAACCAGTTTAACAACCAGCACGCTTACTTTCCTGCCTGGCAGCGAGCTCGTGCAAAAGCGGTAAAAAATGTTATCAATTTTAGCAAAACGATATCGTCCTAATTTTGCTAGATTCGACGAAAGCAGAAATCCTCCACATCTTCAAACAGCCAGCGTTATTGTTCTCGATATCAATCAACCGATGGGAGCGAATAATGCAACGTTACACTAATCACACGCCACGCCACATCCCACAACGACCAGCTGAGCCTATATAGATTAAACTGCAAACACTACCTTGAGACGGTGGCTGTATCCACTCTCAGTCACATTGAAACAGTTTCGCTTTTTTTTTCTCTCTCTCGACCAACTCCACCAACCTTGGCGGACACATGACGCGACCCGTCGGAGATTGTTTATGTTCCGTGTTTTCACCAATATGGTTTGCACACCTTGCAAAATAAAAAACAACAGGCTCTATAGATTTGTTTTGCCTTAGTTCGTAATTCTCCATTCAAATGCGGGGCTTGATTTCGTAACCAGTTGGAGTGTGAACTTCACCTATAAATCGTCAGAATTAGGTATTGAACCGGTCGGTGAACCGATCGGCGCCCAAGTTGAATGATCCTTTCAAAAAACAAATCGCACCTCCAAACGTCTAGTCGAAGTGAGAGGTACCTGCGCACTTGGCTTCAATGGCACAGATTAACTTTAAGATTGGTCCGACCCCGTTCCGCTCGCTCACCTATCCAATCAATCAGTAGAATGTTGGTGCTTCAGTTGAAATCCTTGTCGAACCGGAAGTCCGACCGCGACGACCCGCTTCGGGTGCTGTGCAGAGTGAAACTGAGAGCAACGGCAGTCGGGATAGTTTGGCGCGCGCGTCCGCGTGTTTAGAAGATGACTACAGATTGAAAAAGGCACCGCACGGCGCACGTCAGCCCGTCAGACTTGGACGAACGACGAATTGATACTGAATGGGTTCACGCGAATCAAGCTGCATAGTAAACTGACGAGCGACGACGACGACGACGATGATGATGATGACGGCCGGCTTCCAATGATACTGTTGTCACTCAGTCACTAGAGTGCACACGGATCGTATTGAGTGGTCCGAGAAGCCGGCTCAAGAGGGTAACCGATATGTCCCTCCTCTTCGCCCCTTTCCGATCGCCATCAGCAATCCACTCGAGTGGCGGATGTCGAGGGTGGACGGTTGTAAAAATGTACGCGACAGTCTGATGTGAAAGCGAAAGGGATTTGTCTAAATCAATGTTAATTGAGCCGTAAAATCTTTTTGCAGAATTACTTTGGTTTTAATTGGAACTTCAGGTCAAGACTTTTGAATATTTGAATACCATCTTAGTTAGTTCCTTGATTATCGAGATTTTCAGCCCTGGGCTGGTTCATCTCCCGTCGTAGTCAAATACTTTTTTTGGATATTTTCGTAACATGTCCGAGGGTGCGATTCGAACTCGTGACTTTGGCGTGAGAGGTATGGATGTTAAGCTCTACGCCAGGGTAGCCCTCAAAAATCATCTTGAGTAAAACAGCAAAAGGAAGGAAGAAAACACAAACATTTCTGCATCTGAAATGACGCTTTGACGACCAAAAAAATATATATACATATTCAACAATTCGAAAATTCACCGATGAAAATTAATCATTTGGATGAAAGTTTCCAAGTTGCCACATTGTCGAATCTTAGCTAATCTAATACAAACGCAACCAGTATTAGACAGGATCCCGGAAATAATTGGGTTAGATAACGTTTAATTTTTTTGACATTATTGATACTGGCAGCATATCAAAGAAATGATGCAAGCGTCAAAGCGGCCAGGCCTACTGCGTTGCATTAACCGCAAATAACTGAAAAGGCAGACCTACCAGATAAAAGGCAAAGCTATTGAAAGTTATTTGTTTTATTAAAACCATTAAAAGTTAGTGATCGTCAGTCGTTGCGAATCAAAACAAACCCAAAAAAGGAGAGAGTTCCTCTCCCATGTGCGCATCAGTAAATAGAGTGCACACAATAGATCGCTAAGAATAAACTATACAAGCCACAGTGGTACATGAGCGTCTTTCCATGCGTCAATTTTTGCCTGTTGAAGTGGCGGACTTGTTCCGTCGCTACAACCTACCCCGCAGTGGGATGTTAGGCAAAGATTGACGTCCATGGTTCGAGTACCATTGGATACATGCCCTTTCGCTCAATTTTCAAAAACATCTGTTAATTTTCCTACCTGCCGCACTCTGACGGACCTTTCAACACTTTCTCTTCACATCTTTCATTCTAGCCAAAAACATTGTTGTTCACTCTTGGTGCCTCATGGTGATGAGCGAACATCTCCTTCTACATCATTAAAAGTTATTTGTTTTTGTTTTTTTTTTGGACAAAATAAATCATACAATTCAAAAATCGGATATCTCGGTGGTATTATGAAAGCCAATTTTGTTATTTTGGTTGCACTGCATTCCATAGACGTAGCCAGGATTTTAAAAAGGGTGGGGCAAGATAATTTTTTTAGAGAGAGAGAGAGAGTGAGAGAGAGAGAGAGAGAGAACTACACCGTCTTCAACCAGCGGTTGCACACACTGAGCACATAACTTGATACAACAGACAACACAACGCTCGGTGGACCAGTAGAGTAGGGACATTTTCAAGTTCCACCGGCTGGAGCAGGAATCGAGCCCTCACTTTGTGACAATCCGCCTGAACCACGGGTGGATTATCTTCTCTACGCTTACCCAAATTTTGGCAACAAGACTTAGCAATTACAGGCTTGCTCTGGAATTAAAAAAAAAAAGATTTTAGCATTAAAAAGCAACCATGCTAAAATCTAGCGGGTATTGTCATGTGTCGAAATATTCACTTTACAGTCGTGTTGGATTTTTGTATAGGATAACCACCGAGTTTGTTCACAGCTTGTACTGAAAATGTACTCTTCCTCCACGATCCGCTCACCCATACTAAAAATTAAATTTCGTTTTTGTTACGAAATCGAAGGTAGGACTAACATATATATTCGGTGTATTGGTTGTAAGTCGATTTGTACTTTTCAATAAGCTACCTTCGTCACACGCGTAACTGTCTAAAACACGAAGCATTTATTGACACAGAAAGAACATTCCTAGGTTTTTTTTTCATTAGGGCGAATCTGCAATTGAGAGACTCTCTTTGATTACTTTCTCTTTCATACATATTCCATTCAGCTTTACGTTTTTCGTTCAACTATTTGTAGAGTGTGGTAGCCAGCACTGTTGTGTTTCTATCTGTACTAAAGAATCCATCAAAAGATTTATAATGACGCTGTAATTAATGAAAAAGAGCGAGAGAGGAGAGAGCCTCTCATTGTTAAATTCGCCCTTTTGAAACAAAATCCTAGATTCGTGCATTGTAAATAAAAAAAGAAACGTCTCATGTGGTTGCATGATTGAATGGCAGATCTTCTATATCGACTCAGTATGTAATTGAAAAAAATAAATAAAAATAATTCAATGATTACAGCCCACCCGAGCAGCAATAACAACATGTATGAGGTCGATTAAAGAGAAACAGGAATTGGTTGACCTTCATTAAATTCATTTCGTGCATTGTACAAAGAGGTGTAACGATAGCATTTCACCAGATGACAAACATTAAGAATGTTGCATCAATTTGTTTTATGTACAAAATCCATGTTTACGAAACGAGTGAAAGCTAATTTACGAAAATAAATTTTCAGTGTATTTATTCACAAACCAACACCGTTTTTCTCCCACAGAAACAGAAAAAAAATCTTTGAGGTAGCTCATCGAATCCTCCGGTCCGCCTCTAAGTACTAGGTGGGTCTTCACAGATGGTCTGTCAATTTACAAAATTTGGATAACGTCTGTATTGAGTTATCTCAAATAATATTAATCCATCCAATGTATCACAAAACATAGCGATTAATTCAGCGGATTGGAGGTAATGATATCATTGTGTATAACACCAAGTCTCCCTCGGTTGGTGCTAAACCGATGAGCTTGGCCATCAATAGAAGCATTGAAAGGCTATGAAAGCTTGTGGCGATGCTTCTTTACGCCATGGCGCGTTTCGTATTGCTTCGATTATCTATAATTCAATTCGAAGACAACGATCCAAAGCATACCGCAAAGAAAACTACTACGTTCTTCAAGTCCAACCGAACCAAATGCAAAAATGGCCTCCGCAATACTCTGATTTGATTGATTCCGGTTGAAAATCTGTGGGATTTTCTGGACGATAAAGTGGACAATACATCGCTAACCAACAAGAATAACTATTTTGAAGCTCTCGAAACATTCTGGGAACATATTGATCCAGAATACTTTCTATGTCCAGAAGAAACTTACTCTCTAATTTAAATGGTATATCCTAAATATCAAACTTTATGTGGTGTATAATTTATTTTGCCCAGCACTGTATAGACACCAACCTTGCCACTCCAATAATTTCTGAACTCAATGACTCAGTTTCGGTGGATACTGCTCTTGAATTTATCTCCAGCACTGCAGGCAAAAGACCACTTGTGCCAAAAGTTTCAGTTTGCGCTACAATTTCAGAACCCTCGAGAACCCTAATCTGCCTCCGATACCGACGTAAACGACAAGAAAACAGAACAAAACCACTGGATAATGAAACGGTCAGGACTACATGCCTACAAAGAGCAAAAAGTCCCAAACAGGAATGAGAGGCAAAATGTCATTGCTTAAACCCGTTCCCAGGAGCTCTACTTGCGGACCGACTTCTACCAAAAACCCGGACAGGAATATTTTGTTGGCAAGTCCAAGCCCCAGTTCTAGAGGATATACGGAAGAAGAAAATATCAAAATTTTCCAGGAAATTCCCAATTTTTACGGTTGCTACGAAATCAGCGCTCCCTAAATCACTTCTGGAACTATAAAATATGAAATAGATATACAAGGGTGTCTTAATAAGTGTATCTTGCCATTCCTGAAAAAGAGACAAGAGTTCTACTCAATTTAGCCCTGATCTTGCCTCATGTAACTATGCTAAGGACTTCTTGAAGTCGTACGAGGCCAAACTTGGGAAACTTTCCCGATTAAAAAATGTTGAGCAGAACTTCGTAAGATTCCCAGAATAATCGAAAAAGATCAAGAACTGAAGACAATCTGGATGAAAGTGACCAAACAGACTGGAAAGGCTGTTGTGCAACACTTAATGTATGGAGTCCAGAAAATCCAACACACATCTTAGCTTATTAATTGTTTTTCATTTTCCCCAAGTTTCAAAACTATTCGATAAGAGGTTCAATTTCGATGAACACTTTTGAGTCCTATTCAAATCAAACGGTCTAATTTTTCGAACATGCTTAGTGCACCATATATTATAATAATAGAATCTGCAATCTGCTGATAAAACACCTGTCATGTAACTTCTTGATCTTTCTAGCCACCATACTCACTGCATGCTTAGGTGGACTGTTCTTCAGAAGCTTCTACTTGATCGATGCGGATATTAGATGCAGTAGTTTAAGGATTTGTGGAGTGCGGTTGTAAAAATTGAAAGTTTACGAGTTTGCTTCGAGCATCGGCTGCTAGTAGTGGACAGTAATTTATTGCTAGAACGAATTGTAGCAGTTTGTTCTAGCAATAACTCCTAGCGCTTCGCATGGAGATGACAAATTATCTGCTTCTGCAATCTTCATCAAAGATCGTTAATTCCGCGCAAGGGAGAATACAAAAAATAACAATCAAAGTACGGATTTTTGCCAATAAACATGTGTGGATTATTTCCCGTGTAGGGTTGGATTCAATCATTTTTGTGAAGAGCTTTTATTGAATCCGTGGTAGGTCTCAGTAGGCCATGATGACTCGTGAGAAGAGACTTGATGAATAAGTATGAAGACGCTATCGAGTGTAGTTTTTATTATTTTGGAATATATCAATGATTCCCGCCCATCCCAGTAGCAACATCAACATGTATGAGTACGATAGAAGAGAAGCACCGATTGGCTGGTCTTTACATACAATTTACGAGACATTTGTTCAATGTACAAAATCAATCATTATGGAACGAGTGAAAGCTAATTTATAAAAACAAATTTTCAGTGTGCTTGCTTCGACTCACTCGAAAATTTTCCTCTGGCCATTTTGCTGAACCGATGCAACCAATATAACGTAACTCAAATTTAAACCCGTGTTTATGGCGCATTAAGAGCTTCCTTTCCCGAAAATGACAGTTGCACAATATAACAACAACACAGGTAGGCTGATTTTGACTGTATGTGGTGTGCGTTAATCCGCTATTTAGAGTTGCACGCAGGTTTAGTAGATTGAAAGAATATTGATGGTGTTTTTTTGGTGTATGGACTATGGACTAGCTATGGAAGGCGAGGCTAGGAAATGTAATTAGATGGATGCATGATATGGCTCAAGGGTTTTTTTTTTAAGATTGATACACTCAGGAAATTATCTGTACGATTTTCATACGATCGGAACCACAAAGCAAGGGTCAAAGACTCATTCTATACGAAATCATATGAAATGAATACTGTTGCATTAGTCCAGAAAAACATGCCTCATATGCACTTTCAATCGATATCACTTATTAAGCGTTAAAAACTCCCTGTATCTGTTTTTGTTTCTATTTTGTTTGTGGGAGCAAGCAGATCCCAGAAAAATACGCTAGATGTCATTGTTTACAAATGTTACTTTCGAACTTTTGATTACTTTGTCTAGAATTGTTTCGTATTTGCTGGATTGCTGAGAAACAAAGTCATTGCGACAAACATTTTTCATTATGGGTTATGGCCTAACTGACAAACGTACACTGAAAGTTAATTTTAGTTTATATTACAAAATCGAAAGTAATACTCACTAATCCATTCGTTGTTTTCAGCAACGAAACTGATTTGTTCTTTTTATGAAGATACATTCGTAATTAATTCACGCGCAACTGTCAAAAGCACGAAGCTTTTGTTGACACAGAAAGAACATTCGTACATTGTACGGAAACAATGCAAAGAGCTACGAATATTTGTTCACAAATTAAAAAGAAACGTCTATCTGGTGGTTGCATGAAGGACTGATAGATCTACTTTATCGACTCAAAATGTAATTGACAAAAACAAGCGCAACCACGTGGAATTGTCAAGCGTTGTTTTTATTGTTTCTGACATGGAGTTCGAATCTGAATATTTGAAAAGTGCTGATTCTAGATGCGTGGTTGATCTCACAAGGCAACGCTGACTTGTGACAACAATCTTGATTTATGAGCATGAAGTTATAGCTCACGACAGGGCTGTGATTTTTATTTTGGGATAGATAATTTATTTCCGCCCATATCAGCAGCAACACCATCATACATAAGTACGGTATAAAAGAGAAACAGCGATGGGCTGGTCATCACGAAGTTCATTTCGTGCATTTTAAAAATAGGTGTAATGATAGCATTTCACCAGATAAAAAGCATTATGAATGTTTCATACAATATACGAGACATTTGTTCTATGTACAAAATTCATGTTTACGAAACGTGTGAAATCTACTTTACGAAAATAAATTTTCAGTGTAAACAATGGCTTCTTCCGTAAATTTTTCGTGGCACAAAGGTTTCCCATGTAAGCTTCCAATTCTATCCGATAGGTGAACTCTTCCTCTTCGAAATGACCGTGGTGGATTGATTAGGCGAGTTTTCAATGACGAGAAATAAGCGGAAAAAGTCATTGTTTACGTTTGTCAGTTAGGCCCTAATGAAAAATCTTTTTCGATTTGTCACTTTAACCGGCAATCGAATGATTTTTTTCGCTACAGAAGCCGTTTCCCTCTGAAGAAAAATAAGCAAGAACTAAGTGTTTGGCCATCGGTTAATTGAAAATGACTTCTAAGCCGTATAAGCTAGAGCCAGACCTGTTTTTTCGATATTGCCTCACATGGTGGAGTTTTTGCAGCAACTCAGATAAGAGTACGAATGGTTATCAAAATGCATTTCATGTTATTTGGTAAAGCATTAAGTTCCCTATCACCCACCGCTTCCGGAGTGAATCCAGCCAATTATTTAACATTCGCGTGCAAGTAGCGTAGCCTTCAAATACTGACTTTATCAAATCGTCCGCTAAAAACCGTTTCTAATTTTGCCTACAACAAGCCAACACAGCTGCCTTGATAACACCAACGACTTCATGACAACAACAAAAAATGCATTTCTTCAAATTGCTAGACCACAAACCTTGCACAATTAGCTTTTTTTCGATTCACAAGAAAACGATACACAATTTCACACAACAGTGACAACAACCTGGATTAAATGTCACACCTTCTCGGAATTTGATGCCACTCCGGATGGGAAACGCATCGCCTCGCATCGGCTTATGCTGTATTGTATTGTGATATAACAAACAACATTAGAAAGCATCAAGTAGTGTTGTAGTGCAATGCAAAGTTTCATTCATTCGGAGGAGGCGAAAGTAATATCATGTGTCCCAAAGCAAGGGAAGCCCTATCCCGAAAGGTATAGACTGAGCCGAAGGTAGGGCTTCCGAGTGCGTAGCGCTCAACAGGAATCAGCCATGATGTCGTGGTGGGCTCAGACTGAGCCGTTCGTTCACCGGAAAGAGAAGGATTTAAGCCTGTTAATGAGCGTTAGGAACTGGGCCAAGGAGGACTTCAAACTGAGTTCAAACAAATCTGGATGTTGTCAATTAATTTTAAGAATCGCAACCATATTCCTCGCAAGTAGAATCCATTTGACAGTGGCTGACGCGTCAGCCTCACTGGATAATGGTTGAGTGACGGCCAGAAACAAGTACCCCAACTTTTATGACTAATGACCGACCTCCAAAATCCGCCAATGATTGCAATTAATCACACCGTCTCGCGCAGGGTTATGGACTTGTCTAGTAAACCATTCGCATCTAACCTGTTTCTCACATCGGGGCAGTAAGCTGCGAGGCACCGGGCGGAGGAGGTCATCGAAAGCTGTTTTGTTGGCACCCAGTTGATCCGGTGGTCTTCGGTGGAGAAGTGGAGAAACAAAACAAAACACAAAATTTAATGTTCGGCATGACGTTTCGGCTAAACCATCATCCTTCCCGATTGTGGATCAAAAGCGCAGAGGTCTCAAACGGCGCGAAAACCCCTGCGTTGGGTAATACCCAAGCAATGATGCAAAAATAAACCTTTAACTGTCAAGACCGGCCGCAAAAAGGTAAATCCCACTCATCGTCGACTTGAAAACCAACCTGAAAACAAGTAGCGGTGTGCCACAAATCGCACGAAACGAGGCAGCGCGCTGAGATCACGTGTCCGAGCAAAGTGATTTTTACCAACAAATCGTCAAACAACCCTAATCCCACCGGCACCGGACAAACCAAGGGACAACATATTTTAACTAAGCCCGTCATCTTTTGCGCTCGTGCGCGACTCCAAGCAAATGTTTTCCAATCAATTAGCGGGAAGCCGAGTGCGGTTGTTTGCATTTTACAAAACTAGCTCACTCGGTTACAGCTGGTGGGAAAGTTACGTGTACGAAATTACCGACTTGAATTTGTATAGCGACTGTGAATTCATAGCTAAAATAGTTTGAGTCCGTTCCTCTATCCCAATCTGCGATAAAATTTAACGCAGAATCTTCGAGTCGAAGATAATGCGCGTACAGCGGTGCTATCAATGGACGGTTGCGCCTCCTCGCAAATTGATAAGAATGGTTGGTGAGTGACGTAGCTCTCGGTGAGTGAACGCGAATGACTAATGAGCGTCCGTTCTTGGGTGACGTCACTGATGAACATGAGGCAATATCAAAGCAATATGCATAGAGACAGTGTGCATGATTTGACACTTTTGTTCTCACAAAGCGATGTTGTTTTCGATCTGGAGTAGTGTTTGAGCTAAGCAGTGAAATGAAGTGTGAATCAAGGTTCGGTATTGCCCACTCGAGTTCTAGCCGTTGAGCATTGATTGATTGTGATTAAATTGCAACAGATAGGAATTCCGCTTGTTACGTACACTAAGTGTACTTGGGGGTCGAAGAAATGGAGGATTGTTGACCAGTCAGTGATCTCGATAGGGTCGCGAATTTTGCCTTTCTTTACAATGTTACAACGATTTCCTAAATCGGTAAAACCCTTCGAAACCGGACCTGTGCCACACGGTATCCAAATCTCGATTATTAAAGCATAGACTAACTCTAAGACCAGTAGGTCCCATACAAAAACGATTTTTTTCTAGGCTCAGTCAGTACTAGCTCATCGGTCCCAAGCTCGGTCCCATGCTTAGTAATGCACCCCTTATAATGAACTCACACGAACACACCCTCAAATATTCTGTCAAAATCACACAGCAAATCAAAACAAAGGCGCAAATATGTACAGCAAGGTGCTGACTTCAAGGCGTACTTCGGACCAAGGGGTTCTACAACAGTGATCCTATTTCAAATCGCTAGTTGCATATTGATTGTTGATTAAAGTACGTTCACACTATGGCCTATAATACGTGATATAGTGCGATTCAGGATATCGACACAAATTTTTCATTAGTGCCTAACTGACAAACGTAAACAATGGCTTCTTCCTTAAATTTCTCGTTATTGAAAACTCGCCTAATCAATCCACCACGATCATTTCGAAGAGGAAGTGTTCACCTATCCGAAAGAGTTGGAGGCTTACATGGGTAGCTTTTGTGCCACGAGAAATTTACGGAAGAAGCCATTGTTTACGTTTGTCAGTTAGGCCCTTATGAAAATTTTGTGTCGATATATCAGCTATATAATGTGCATATAGCCTACATTTGCTCTGTCAATCTATATTGAGAACAGAACTTGATATAGCTCATATTATTTCGTTTACTTGATTCAATTCTAAAAAGCAGTGGTTGGCAACCCAGCTGCGATAGAGCTGGGTGATATCATTCAATCTCAAATGTCACTTTTCCGTTTCATTGAATCAAAACAAAACACAATTTTCAATTGGAATAATTCCACCGTCATTGAATGAAACAAACTGAAGCGAAATTATTTTAATTATAAATTATTTTCATAATTTTTCGCCATCCATATTTCAGATTTTGCACCCAATTAGACCGCCAACAGAAATATTTAGTCAGATCAAAAAAATTTCACACCAGTATCATCATACATTGATTCATTTTACAGGTACCATGAATTCGGGTGAAATTGATCACTTTTGCCGATTTTTTTGGAATACCGTTCAGTAGAAGAATATTTTAATAGGCAATTTAATTTTCAAATAAGTATTGTTGTATATACTAGCCGCCAATAAGACGCCGGGACTAACGGCTTTACACGTGATCAAATTCCCTAAGGTGCCGACTAGAATTGATTCAAGACCCTCGGGGTGGGAAACAATTGCGCTTGCTACTGTGCTATCGGTAAAATTTGGTCAAATGCAATAATTGACTCAATTGCTCTATGGCTCAATGGCTTTATTTAAGTAGCAAAATTGGGCTTCTTTTTGTTTGTCATCACTGTCCAATTTCACCCGAATTCACGGTACAATTTTTTGTTGCGGGTACGTATTTTGGGGTGCTGTATCGGATGATCAATTTGTTTTTTGGGGTTTCCCTTGGTAAATCAAATGTGAACAATTTTTTCTACTATTCAATATTTTCGCGAAACTCTAAAAACCAAACCAGATGGCAAACTTGAACCGAATTATTCCTCACCCATATCGGTTTTGATTTTCATTGAATCAAACAGATATTTCGATGGTATCGACGTTGCACTTAATTTTTCCAATTAATATATGCGGAAATCAGGGGACGAAGCTTCTTGTTATTAAAAATGTGTTAATTTCTGATCCCAATGAAACCCATCGTATTAGAATGAATTACAAGAGCAAATGGTTCTTCAAAACTACACACTACCAAAATGACATGTAAATTTCTGTCCCCTGAGACCGACACATGCAAGCGTCCTCTAGCATATAAGAATGAATTCAAAGAGATGAGAAAATAAATTCAATCAAACGTATACTTCGTCGAATTGCGTAGGTGTCAGTTAAAAGAGACATAATTTTAAACGCAATCTTTCTTTACGTTCTCCGACCGTTTACAAACATGAATTACGTCTCGTGTAGAATTCATAATTTCTTAGTGTGTATATTTCATCACAATCTGATTTTTTTTGTCTAGAACATGGAATGAAGATCAGTTTACTTAGTTTTTTTTCTGGTTTCTTCATCATCATATTTACAAACGTCAAACTAACGTTTGCATTAAAAAATGGACTTTTTTTCGGACGGTGATAAAAAAAAGGTAAGACAGATAATTGCTTTTGATAAATTTCCCATGGAAGGTAATTATTTAAGCTTACTTCCCAAAAATTCTACGCCCTAGCGAGCAGCCTTTCGGCAGTTAACCGGAACATTCGCCATGGCGGACGAAAACATGCGTGTAGGCATTTTATTGAGTTCTTTCTTCGTTTTAGGGAACGTCCATTAATTATGTCACGCAAAAAGTGACTTTTTTTGTATGGACCTTCACTTTTTTTGTATGGATTGTCACGGTCAAATTTTGTCTGCTGACTCATGGGTTACTATGATTGATGTTGCATGGGTAGTTTCGTCAGTGCGGGTGAAGGTAAACCCATGAAAAATCGGCAATTTTTGTCCGTTTTTTTTAATGCAAACGTTATGCCCCAAAAGGAAAATGGCTGTAAAAAATCTGTCTTCGGAAAATTTGTTCTACAACAATTTTTCTGTCTGGAAAATTAAAAAAAAAAACATATGATTTTAAGGCCTAACGACTTAGAACATCCTGAATATAAAGAAGTTCAGGAAGAAAAAATAAATGCCTAGTTAAAAGTATACAGCGTTGTTTTAGAATATGGTACATATGCATAAGTAATATTAAATTTTTGGTAATGAACGGTACATACTTTTGTATCTTTCTGATATGTTCAAGGTTATGCAAAATGCACTTTAGTTCAGAACTTCAGATCTACGCTACGTATTCAACCATATTTAGTGAATATTTTAGAACGTAAACAAACATCAAGATAAACTGGGATGATTGGTGTTATCCAAACTGTTGAGTTCAGAACATAAGATTTAAAGTTGCAGTAGGTTTTTGGTGTATGCAAAGGAAGAATATGTGTTTACCAATATTAATTGAGTATTATATAGTAGAAGGTCAACAGACACAATCAGACAATCTTGAGATATTCTTGATCATTCAAACTGTCCTTGATCTTGTTCGAAACATAAGATCTACAGTTGTAATAGTAGCTTTTTGGGCTATAAAGGGTGTTTCGATCAAAATTTGATCGACTTGAACTTGACGCATTTCCATTTCCTAATTTTGAATATGTGTGCGTGTAGCATCTTGCCTCGTTTTTGATTTTGAGATAAGCACTTCAGTTATCAAAATGTCGTCGAAAGAAAAGAAGCAACGCATCAAAATTTTGCACGTGCATGGCGAAAATCCAAACTACTCTCACGCCAAGTAGGTGAAATTGTTGAATGTGGCTAAATCAACAGTTACCAACGTATAGACTGCTCCAGAAAATATAAGCACACTTTCAAAATAACAAAAAAGTCATGTTTTTTTTAGTTTTAATAATTTTATTTGGCAAATCATATTTGTATTTGCGTTTTATATGATATTTTACTCTCGTTTAATCAAAATATTTAATCTTAGCCAAGACTCGTAACTTTTTCTCGAACATGACCCATTAGCATCTGCACAGTGGTACTTCTCACCATTTTAACCACTTTTGGCCAATCTTTTTTAAATTTTTGGATGTCGTCCGCTGGTTTTATGAATTTTCGAAGCTTTGCTTTGGTTAAAGCCCAAAAAGTCTCGATTAGCCGTGCCTCCGGGCAGTTCGGCAGATTCATGTCTTTTGGCACGAAACATACATTTTGACTTTTATACCATTCTAAAGTGTCCTTTGCGTAATGACATGACGCCAAATCAGGCCAAAACACTACTTGGCCTTCGTGCTGCCTGATCATTGGCAATAATCGCTTCTGGAGACATTCCTTAACGTATTTCTGAAGGTTCTTCGTTTCCGTTGTGATGTACGGACTAGATGTTTTACCACACTCGCATATTGTCTACCAAACCATAACCTTCTTACCGAATTTTTCGGAAAAAAAATTGCCTCCTCCGTTTCGGGGATGTCTTTGTCTTCGCTTACAGTATAGAAATGTGGTCCGGGAAGCGTTTTCTAGTTTCTAGTTTCACATACGTTTCATCGTCCATTATTATACACCCAGAATTTCTACACAATAACGAATCGTAGAGTTTGCGGGCCCTTGGTTTCACGGACGTGGCCTGTTTTGGGTTCCTTTTGGGTTTTTTTCTGCTTCCGATATGTCGGAACCGTCGACAAGGAAATTTATCTGAGTCTACTGCCTTTCCTGAAGCGACACCATTGTTCCGTTCTAGTTTGGCCGGATTTGGCATCTTGCCATTACGGAAAAAGACTATGGAGTGACATGCTGCCAACAACGTTCAAGTGGTGCCCAAGGACAAGAACCCTCCCAACACGCCAGAGCTCCATCCAATCGAACAATATTGGGCCATCGTCAAGCGGAACCTTAAGAAAACTCAAAAATCTGTTGTGAGCGAGAAACAGTTCTGCGGCGAATAATGTGGACAAGGAGACTGTACAAAATCTTATGACAGGTGTTAAACGCAAGACCCGGCAATTCGTATCCGGTAAAAAGAAAGCATAGCTGAATATTTCTCCTGTATTCTGTATTAACTGAACTTGAAAAAGTAAAAGAATTTGACTTATTAATTAAAACTTTGATCGACTTACACACATTACTGTTTGACCAAATTTTGATCGGAACACCCATTATATGGTAACTATATGTATTCAACCATATTTAATGAATCTTTTGGAAGGTTAACAGTCAGTATTTTATAACATTTTGATCGTTTACAGATACAACAGTAATTGTTAGGTAATATAAAGTTAAAATAAATATTCAAACATGTTCAATTAATATTCTTACTGTGTAACCGGCGATTTCGGTTCCAATTGTAATTTTAAAGAATGTAAATAGATAATTAAAAATAAGATTCAAAATAAGTTCAAAAATAGTAAAATTTTCCCCTGTCAAAACTTAAAAGCTACTACAAAATAATTATTTACTATATACAACATGCATTTGAATGACTACTCTAGCTTAGGAAATTTATATTAAAACGCCTAAGATAAATTTTGAACTTGAATTTGAATACAAAATACCTAAAACGCATAGGCTTGTACCACAGTAGATATCTACAACACCAATACTAACACAAATCTGTATGGTGTCAACAAATGGAAAAACTGTCCCAAAAAAGGGGGCTACTGGCAAACTCTGGTTGGGAAACTCGTCCACTTTCGCACGAACCATAGGCCTCATCAGTTCTTAGTTCAAGTACCAAAAAGTTCTCAAAAGTAAAGTGAGGAGAAAATACCACGGGTATTAAATTCATTAAAATCCGCAGTGCGAGAAAGCGCGTAGTGAGCGAAGTTCTTCCCAGGTAATTATCGCCGCTTCTACCCAATACCAGTTGCCAGTAGCCGAAGCATCCCCTAATTTGTACCATGTGGATTCATTTTTATCAATCCAGAACCCCGATCGCAGTGGGACCGCTGTGCCGCTGCGGATTTATTATTTATTTGATAAAGCCACAATTAGGCGATCACCGCCGCATCTATTTTTCGAACACTCCCGCCCGGAGTTGGTTGCTGCTACGTGAGGGAAGAAAAGCAGAACGCCCGCACCATACATTTGGGCCCTACACTTTACACCTCACACACAAAATTTGTAAGTAAATTAATAAAACAACTCTATATATTAGGTTAGGGAAAAATAGGTTCAACAGCTAGATTTAGGTTAAAAATATATATTTTCTAAGTTATGAATTCCCGTAAAATTGAGTTAAAATTGAATTGTTGTAAATAGTAGGTTAATAAATTTTCTAATTTGCATATACCCTGAGAACAATAGTGGCTTTTCTCTAAGGTACAGAATAGTCCTTCTAACCGCCGAAAAGTTAACTATCAACTGTTAACAAACATTATAAAGCAATAAGACATGTTCTGGGTCATCCAAACTATCCTTGAGAACAGAACATAAGACAAACGCTTTCTGGGTTATGCAAAGCTACGCTGTGTATTGACATACATATTCATTGAATGTCTTGGAAGATCAACAGACATTATGAGATAATCTTCTAGGTCATCCAAACTATCCTAGAGTTCAAAACTAAAAATCTACAGCTGTAACTTTAGCTTTCTAGACCAAACAAAGTAACATTTTGTGTTTGACCAATTTAAGTGAGTCTTCAGGAAGATAAACAGGTAGAATGAGATATCTTGGGATGTTCTAGGTAACCAAAAATGCCCTTGAGATCAGAAGTTAAGCTCTACAATCGCAACATTAGCTTCATAACCTATGAAAGGTCACGATATAAATTCAAACAAATTCAGTGAATCTTCTGTAAGGTCATCGATCTTTATCAGATTATCTTGCGATGTTCAAGTTTATAAAAACTGAGTTCATAACTTAAGATATACAGTATTAACCATAGCCTCCTAGGCTATACAAAACTACGATAACCAGTCAAACATATTCAATGAATGATCTTGTTAGGTTTAGGTCATTTAAAATTAAGGTCTACAATTGTAACAGAAGCTTCATGGGTTGTAAAAAATTAAGTTAGTTTGTTTGGCATGAATATCCTAAGACTATCTCAGAATGTCTGTTGGTCTTCCAAGGCATTCATTGAATATGTTTGAATATATATCATAACATTGTAAAGCGGATAAAGCTACTGTTACAACAACAGATCTGAAGTTCTGAACTCCAGGACATTTTGGACGACCAAGCACATCTCAAAAAAATTCTACCTATTTCAATCATTTCTATGTTATTGAGTACCAATTTAATCAGAACACACAAAATTGCCTGAATAATAGCGCTTGGAAAATTCTAGACCTGAAAGGGTTAATTCAAAGAATATTACATAGTTCAAGCTGAATGGCTTACATTTAGCTACGTAGTCTAACGTCATCATTCCGAACAACCCAATGGGGCTGTACCTTGTAGTTTTTTTTAGGAAACATCTTTGTAAATCGCTTCAGTTGTTTGCTCGGAGAAACTTCGTAAGCCTTTTTGTTTGTTGTGAGGTGGCGGATTCGTCCGTGCCTTGACCTACACCGTCGTGGAATGTTAGGCACAAGTAATGTCCTTGGTTCGAGTACAACTATATCCATGCCCTTTGCTCAATTTTCAATACTTCTCTTCAATTTTCAAACTACCATACACTGACGGAACTGTCAACACTTTCTCTTCATATTTTTCTTTCTAGCAAACATTACTGTCCACTCTTGATGCCTCATGGTGATGAGCGAACATCTCTTTCTACATCAGAATCGCATTGTTTATTCATTGGCTCAAATCTGGTATATTTCCTATGATAGTCATCGATGTCAATAACTATCATCGATCGAGCAAATGACGTGCCGGAATGTAGAAGTTCAATTTTGACAATAGTTCCGATGAGTCAATTTTATACGATACAATATTGTTTACCAGTGTCCCATCGTAAATTCCTGTCGATTAGCATGCCTTGTGCTCTATATGACGGTAAAGGATATACACTCAAGTAATACACAAAACATCTTTTCTAGAATGACTCAGAATAGTTTTTTTTTATAAATGTAATATCAACGTTTTGCAAAATATGTCACGTTCTTATTCAGTACACTCTGACTGACGATTGAGCTGAAAAAAAATCACAGCTGCAAGTGATTTATTCTTTATTAATTTATCTTAGAAACATCGTCTCAGACATTTATAGAACATAAATAGGACAAGATTTTATAGATAGTTCAAAGCAATGTTGAAATAACATTGCATCAAAAATGTTTTTTAAAACTTTTTTGACATAACGATGGAATTGTTGTTCATTTGTTGTGGTTTCACTGCCAACGAGCAGCAAATTGTAGATGTTAAGAATTGACTTTTCAACAATCGGACTTGGCGTAGAAAGGAAGCTACGAACCTATCAGGCCAAGGACTAGTGTTCGCAGCCCTTTTGTGATTTTATTTTTCGCTTTATGATTTATAAGACTCAACCTATTATGAACCTGTATGAACAAAGGATTGAAGGATGCGGCGAAAAAAAATGCGAAAATGTATGGTATTTTTTTCAAATTCCGTTTCCAGCTACTTTAAGTTACAAAATTACCATTTCCGAGTTCAGTTATCCTTATTGATCCTTTTAGACAATTTTACCTTTGTTGTTTTCAGTTATTGACAGTTGGGAACTGGGTTCGCTATCGGTACGCTCTAACAGCTGTTGAAACGTTTTTTTATTCAATTGGGTCGGACCCAACATTGATGTTCGTTCTCAACTTCTTTCGAGGTCCAACCTGAATTCACCAATACACACAAACGTGAACTGTCAAAATAAAATGTTTATGTTTAAGTTTTGCACTAATACCATACTAATACTAGTACTGACTCAACTGTGGATCCGTTTTCGGTCGGTAATTGCGAGTCAGAGTCAGACTTGACCGAGGTTTAAAACCGAAAACGACATTAATGTGCCCTCCATTTTTATCAATGACATCCTGAAGACGACGCCGGCAGCTAGAACATGCCTTCCGAACGTAGTGCTCCGACAACGACTCTCATGTGCCCGTTATGACCAACCCCCGAGCATCTTGACAGATGAGCTTAGTTTCACGTACCCATCTACAAATTGTAGATGGCTCTACCGTGCATAAATAAAAGGGCCATCCATTCTTGATACTACCTCTTTTTAACTTTGGAATACGTGTTTTCGTTTCCTTTGTGTGGATGTTCAAAACAGTGCAAGAACAAATTTTCAATAAGGCGTAATGTTTATGATGGCTTTCTTACCATTCATTTGCTTTCAATTATATCAAAGTGTAAATCATCATTACTTGAGAATGGAATTGAGAGAAAGTCAAACAAAGAGAGACAAAGAGAGAGAGAGAGAGAGAGAGAGAGAGAGAGAGAGAGAATGAAATGAAGAGAGAAGGGGTATAAAAACTATTGAAGAGAGATTATTTTTATTTACACGCTACACGTCTCGCAGCACCAAGCATAAAACTTGAAGTTTTTTTAGCTAGTTTATTTGTTTGTTAGGTTCAATTGCGTTACCTTTACGAAGCCGATAATTCATTGTTGTTTTTGATGAAGTTTAAACTTTTAACTTCCTGTTTCAAGCACACAGGGATGAAAAAATCCTATCCATCATGTGTGATTGCAAGAGAAACGAGAGATATTGTTACGCTGGCCTTCCATTGTGCTGAAGGTTACAGAGTGTCTCATATTGAAAAGTATAGATCATTGCACGATGGCGTCATCAATGTAGTTTTGACAGTTCAGGGAGATTTTTTACGTGGACTTAGAATATTTCCGGTAAGGTCGGTTTTAGAATTTGTGTTCTGAACTTATTACGATTGAAGTAAAATAGCCGAAAAACAGACACCATGACTTATTTTTACATCATTAAATTTTCCTTTTGCTTTTTTTTTCATTGAAATTTTCCTGAATTTAATTTTACAGAATTCGGCACATATAGAGAAACAAATCTAGGATTTTTTTCAAAAGGGCGAATCTAACAATGAGAGGCTCTTTCATTTATTACAGCGCTATTATAAATCTTTTGAGGGATTCTTTAGTACAGATAGAAACACAACAGTGCTGACTACCATACTCTACAAATAGTTAAATGAAAAACGTAACGCTGAATGGAATATGCATGGAAGAGAAAGGAATCAAAGAGAGTCTCTCAATTGCAGATTCGCCCTAATGAAAAAAAAACCTAGGAATGTTCATTTTTATTAAAAGTAAAAATGTTTTTTTATTAAAAATAAAATATTAATTAAGTATGGAGGAATCTAAGTAAAGGCTAGTATGCAGCTCAAAAGTAAAGTGCATTAGGATAGGACAAGTAATGGTCAAGGAATGCTTTTACTCTCCGAATTACTTACCTTGTATGCAGCTGAAAAGGAGGAAAAACTTCGTAACGTTAGTAATGTCTGACCAGGTAATCTTAATGGTGTTGTCACTTTTCCTTGCGGAATTATATTCCTTTGGATTATTCCGCAAGAGAAACTGACGTTTCACCCATAATGAAGCAGTTATCAAAATTACTTCTTTAAAAATGGCAAAAATTACTTCAAGTCTTTATTTGTCAGCTGCATACTAGGCTTAAAGCTAAAGTAAGGGTAAACATCGTAATATCCAAAACAGCAATTGATCATAACTTTCTGGCTATTTTTAATCGGAATTGTCATTATTGTTTCAAATATTGGACATGAGCAAACTGTTTATTTAAAGATTAATAAGCAAAATATGAAAGTTTTCGTTTTGAAAAATATGGCGACCGCGTTGCTTCAGTGACTATCAATTTATTGAAATTTGGGTTAATAATAACGTCCTATATCGGGTGATCATAACTTCAATTTCAGTAAAAAATACTGTTTATTACCGTTTCATATAACTGGGTATTGGGTACTAGGTATTGTAAAAATACCTATTTTTAGACCAAATAAATACCTAATTTTAGGTGTTTCAATCCAAGCGTGTAGGCTGCTATTTTATTCGCGGCTTGCTAGCTTCCGGATATTTTTAAGTGCTACAAATTTCGGAGTGTTTTTATTATTACGGTTTTTAAATTATTCAATATTTGGCTAGTAGTCTAAGTCTCGAGTGTGTCAATGCTCCAATATATTCTCTGTGAAAAGGGTAAAAATATCCACCATTTAATAATGAGGAAAAGCAACAACATATCGTCAGCATTATATTCATCAAGTACGAATGTGTGCTCCACAGCTTTGAAAATAACAGTCGATATACGAAATACGTTCAATTCATGATTTGTTCTTGGTTTCATTTGATATGACAGAACCAGTGAACCAAAATTATCGGGGTACATTGACTTTACTCTGGAGCTGTCAAGTTGTTACCGGGTTGGTTATGACCGACTTCAGGGTCTACATACTAGGAAGAGATGTTTACAGGCTTGTGCTTTAACATTCACCCAAATTGAATAATTCACCAGCCATCGTTTGGTCAATGACATGGCGTTCCACCCTGTTGTGTGGCAACGGATTGATCCTCACAGAGGTTGGCCTTTCATCCAGAACCTTGGTCCTTCAAAGTACCGATATTGATTTTAATCCCAGTATGCAATGGAAACCGGTGGCATTTTGAAACCACAAACCAGACCTCAAACTTCACCTTGTCCGGAACATCTTCAAGTTTTTTTCGGTGAAGAAGACTGTTGACCTGTTGGAAAAGCTGTTTCGTCGGAGAACAGGATTATTGTGTTTCCTTCCTACAAAAGAGAAAGCAATCTCTTCGAACGAGTAAACCGTAGTTCCTTCATCTGTTTAGCGGCTTTTGTTGCTAAGGTCCATCCTGTGGATACTTTTTGATGCGATAAGCTTGGGCCAAATGAAATCCTACCACCTTGACAATCTCTTTCAGCGTCTAATGAGCGAGCAGCAAACTCGTTATCACATTTTTGGCGAACATTTTCACAAATTTTCAATAAAACAATTCCGGTGTTCTGATACATCACTTGAAAGTAAACATAAACAAATACAATGTTAACATAACTAAGTCAACAGTTACACAAAACACCCTAATGTTGAAGTTTTCGAGTCTCAACTATTGAAGAATCCAGCTAACGCAAATGTGAGGTTAAAAATCGTACACAGAGAAACCAAACTATCCAAAATTAAGTGATTTTCACTCAACTTGACAGCAAAGTAGAACCAGTCATAATTAAGTTATTTGCAAAGTATCCAATTTTGAGTATTTCGAAAAGACTCAGTGCTGAGTGAAATGAACTGTTTGTGTAACAGAGAATCTACAGTAAAAATAATCCAAAATTGAGTTTATTTTTTGGAAAATATTATTCGAGAATTTCATTTAGTGAACTTTTTTTTTGCTAAATTCAATAAACGAAATCTTAAAATGCAAATCAAACAAAATGTATTTTATTTATTGGTACATTCTGGGGTACATTGAAACATTCCATTGGCAATTTGATCAAATCCACTAAAAGTTCATATTGAAACGAGTAATTTTCGTTTGTCATGAAACTATTTACTAGGGACATGGCATGACGTTGACTCTAAAGAATGATAGAGGAAAGCCATGAAAGAAACTTCTGGACCTTCTTTTCAGGAAGTGACTCATCATCTGTGATGATCTCCACGAACTTTGCTGAAATACTGGGGTTTCACTAATAAAGTTCTCCATCCCTCCAAAGCCACTAGAATTAGTAAAAGCAATCGAATAAGTGAAATAATTACACGTACCGGTAAATTTTTTGTAACGGGGTTTTCAAATCCAGACTCAATTGATCCATATCCATATCCATAAACGCGTAAAGTTTTAAACTGAAACACGAATTTGCTTCCGCCTCACAGCACCATTGTTGATTAAATGGTGATCAAAAATTTTCAGCCAAAGCAAAGTGGCAGCCCAACACTCCGATTTGGATTGTTTCATGGAAGGCGCCTCGCACGTATACTGAAAACATACTACTCTTAAAATACCTTGCTTTGCGAAAAATTTACTTTTTCAATTTAAGTTCTCCGTGTAGATGGCACTCATGAAAAATGTTTTTTTTTTAGTTCTTTAAGCAAAGAAAATCGCCGATAAAGACGATACTGACCAATTCCAATTAGACGACGACAGACAACGTTGTTTAGCTTGTTTAGGCGGCTTTCAACTAGCGGTTATGGAAAACAATTTATCGTGTTGCTTCTCGATCGATTTGAGAATCCACCTCCAGCTAAAATTGCGCTTATCTCCATATTCAATCACATCTTTGTACAGGGAAACATGTTTCTTTCAAAAGAAGGCTATACCATAAGTTAGAAAAAATCCTGGACAAGTGGAAAATTCTGAATTATTCTTGCATCTCACTTATCTAGCAGAAAACATGAAAACATACTAGCCTTAGGTACTTACCGTCTGCTTCGGATGGGAAACTAACTCAGCCAAGCTTGATGCTGGCGCCAAGCATGGTCCGATCAAATGTATCTGCCCGAATTTTCACTCTCAGCTTCCACGATGAACTATTCAATCTCGCCGCATGCAATCACAAACACACAGGGCACTTCATTCACCGAAAATCTTCACCTTCTTCGCTGCCTTTCTTGCTACAATCTCCAAGGAAACTTTAATCGATTGCATCAGCAAAGTCGGCCGACCGTCCGGCCGGTCCCGACACGCGAATATCTTCCCTAACGCAGCACGGACGGGAATCCACGACGCTCAATTAAATTAATTTGTACGCGGCCGCGCACAGTTCATTTAACCCGTTGATTAGTTTTTCAAGCCGGGTAGAGATTTGAACATACTCCGCGAAGAATATGTAGTACCTACAACATGTGTTGGTTAGTTGTGCGGATTCTTCAATTCGCAAGCGAGGTCAACATGTTTAAAAACGAACGCTTGCGTTTTCTTTTAGGTAAAAATAGAAAAGACGCTCACAGTTCGATTCGATTTGAATTCGCAATGAGCCGTCAATCAATGGGTCAATTTCGGTCATTCGCAAAATGATTGTGATCAATTGAGACATTAGGTCTAGTAGGGCCACGTTGTTCTAGTCATCGACGACCGGGTCTTTTCATCAATTTGTATGATCTCCATAACCCCATTTAAATATAAATTGGCAAGTTGTAATGACCATGCAAATAACTTCGGGAATGAGTTGACACAAATCTAGAAGCGATTATTTTTAAATATCGGCTCGTAGACATGTAAGCAAGATTAGACAGCGCGGCAACCGCTAAGGGAAGTTGCATCAGACCTTGTGATAGTGAAACAGTTTTACAAGATACGATTTTGAATGTTTGCCAACAGCTTAAAAAGAAATTTGGTTTTTAAAATGTGAACTTATTAAAACCCTTTGCAGTCTTTTATTTTTAAGTAAAACTATAACACTGACCTGGAAGTAACTTATAAATATAAACCATAAAATGACCCACTTCACGCCGCTCGAAAGCAATCGTATTTTTCGGAAGACAACACAATAATTAATATTCCTTGACGCAGATCTACACTACACAAAACCGACGACACTGATAGCAAAGATTCATGTTTGGAAAACAACAAAAATATTTGCTCATTAGCATTGACCGAACGAATAACACTTTTTTTTTACTGCACTCGTTTTCTACAACGCACTAGAATACTTCTGCAATATTTTCCTTACAGGCACAAAAAGTGATTGTGCCATTCTATGGCCGCTGGCTGAAGCCTGATAAGTTTGATACCTTCTGAAAACTTGTGGAAACTACTCCAGTTTCAGCAGAGGATTAAACATATAACCCAATCGATGTTCAAGCATAGAATTGACGAAAAGATGATTATCACTCACTGCACTAGTGTTCTAATTTTATCGATAAAAACATAAAACAACGACACAAGGCGAGGGCGTTTTGTTTTGGTTTTCTGATTAGGACACGGCATGAAACCGTACGGCCTTTGTTTTGCTTTATGCGACACTGTTTTGTTATCAGCTGCTTTGCTTCGCGAGCACACTACTACTACTGCACCCATGTGATGTGACAGCTAAACGAATCCAATTGGATTAGAACAGTTAGGACAGTGCACTGTTCGAAGAGGGTTCCAGCGCTGGCAGATTGGTGAAGATTACCAGGATCAAAGATTTTAACGAAATCGACATATGATTATTCATGATTTCTATTAATCTTATATTTGTAATACAGTTCAAAAGCGTAACATAGAACAAGAGCATGAAATCTCCGCAAAAAATCGTCTTTATTATTCTCGAAACATTATGAGCCGACTCTTGCAAAAAATCGCAAACTCTTGCAAAAAATTCGTCCAAGATTTTATCCTATGTATGAGAATAGTTAGTTGCAAGCATTACATACATCACGGAGAAAAAAGAGTCCCGTTTGAAAAAACAAACTTGTTAGTTGACTTCCAAACTAAAGATTTAGTTGTTTCAAAAACCGGTTTTGTTATTTAAAACCAAAGATTTTGTTCTGAAACAAACAGGCAGATTAGTCGTTTCTACCTAAATATGTTACCACAAAACAACACTAATTACGGTTGTTCCAAACCAATATTTTTGTAGTTTCCACCTTGAAGGGTGTTCATTATTACCATAGCACAGGTTGCGTTGACTCAGAGAAATGAATTAAAATTTTAGATTGATTCAACCAAATCGGCGGTTAAATCAAACTAAAATATTATTTGGAGAAAAAATAACTAAAAGTTTAGTTTGAAACAAACTATTTTATTTTGAATTACTTCTTTTTGCGTCCGGTCCCGCTACATGCTATATTCACGTACGTTTTCATCGTAGGTGAAAATTTAATATTTTACTTAAAATAACCTGAAAATGGTAGAAAGACTCGCATTAACATATGAAGATTTATTTTAGACTGAGTGGTCTATATATGTAAATGTGCGTTTTTCTAATGTTTGTTAGTATTTCATTCAAATAAATATTATTGCAATTATCACAAAAGAAATTTGGGTGATTGTAAATGGAAATGTTTGTTGTTTCAACCGATTTCGTTCGTTTGTTTCAAACAGCAATTCAGTTCAAATCATACTCAAATTTGTTTGAAACAAACCATAAAGCTTGTATTACACTGTTTGTCCAATAGCCAAATATTTGTCATAGGCAGATAGGCATCTGACAAACATCTATGATATCTGACAGCTGTCTAGCTGCCTATGCCAAATATTTGGCTATTGGACAAACAGTGTAATACAAGCTTAAGCGTTGGTAGAACCAACTAACAAATCTGTTTGTTTTCGTAGCTGTCATAATGAAACAACCAACATAATAGCACTGAGAAAAAAGATTGGTAAACACAAACATATTCTAGTTTCATTTAACCGGAATTTTACGTTGAATTGGGCACAAACATCACATTACTTTTATTTGACTACCTACGGTGGTTAAAACCTGGGAGGGAGAGCTAAAGACTACACGCGAAATCAATATTACAGCGACTGCAACGACGCAAGAAAATAATTGACGTGGAAAAATTATCAAATCATGCTACCCGCTAATGATCAATTTTTGTTTTGCGTGTCACCGATGTTTTCGTTGTTTTTGTCGAAGCCAGTGCGTGACTCTGACGAACTTAAACATCGTTCCGCGTGCGGGAAGTTTAAAAATGACGTGTCTCGTGAAATATTGCGGCCGGAGCTGCGAAAAGTGTCCGGAATTCAGTTTTTTTCGCTTCCCTAGCGATGGAATCACAAGATCCCGGTGGATAACGTTCTGTCAGTTGGATCCGGATGTGGAAATCAAACCGAGTTCGCGAATATGCAGTGTAAATAAAACACAGCAGCAGCTAATATGAGTGCTGCTATGTGTTCTTCAGATTTGTGAATGTTCTAGGTTGTATCTTTTCAGGCCCATTTTGAAGATGTCTGTTTCAAAAGTAATGCAAAGAGACGGAGGTTGCAATGTTAAAATGCTCTTCCAACCATCTGTGCGTTTTCTGTGTCTTCAAATCTCGGCCTCTGTACTCGTCTCCGGCTCTCCACGATCACAATTATGCAAACTTTGTTGCTGTTGTTGCGGAATTGGTTGAAGTTGAAGATAAAGAATCGAGAAATGCGGAAATAGAATCAGTGAACGATATGCGAAAGGAATCAGTGAAAGAATGTTGCGTGACGGGAGATGAAGATGATGTGTCAAGTGTTTCAAATAGTGAAGCACAAAAGGAAGAGCAGCATGTATTGGCTAAAGAAATTAACCAAGAGGTGTTGCAAAAACGTTATGCAGTTGAAAATTCGCAACTAGCCTCAGTCTAAGTTGACAGTGATGATGATGTAGTAAAGGAGAAGCAAAACTCATATCGGTTGTTCAGGTAATTGTTCTGTCTTGATTGTTTTTCAATGATTATCATAGGTTCTCTCATCTATGATACGAAGCCATAGCATAGTTTGGGAATTTCCGTCAGGCTGTAACTTTGCTCCACTATTCAATTACGTGCTTTTTTCGCAAATTGAAAATGTTTCATGACACACTATCTAGTCAAAATAAACAGCGTTTCCTGTCATCTTGGGTGTTCATGGGGACACACTTTTGATGTGGCTATGAAAGAGAGGACGAAAGCACGAGTCGGAACTATGGACACTTTAGGTTTCCATAGACGAGCGGATGCAAAAAATTTTTTTCTGGCAGCCATGAAAATTCAAAACACTTACTGGCATTCGTGTAAAATGTACATAGCATCAAAGGGAGTTGATGACGTCATGCTCGATTGGCTACACCAACTGACAGTTCGTTTGGCTACCTTAACTTTGCCTCCGCTCTTCTCTGGGTACCTACAGTTTCTCTAGTCGGAACGCATTGTGCCTCTTCGTGCGACGCATTGTGCTTCATACGAGTGGGTTGATATTGCAGACCCTTGATCCTGAAATTACACATTATTAATCCAGTAATCAAAAAATATTATATTAAAATTAGAATCGATTCCTGGACACTGAAATCACAAAATTTGTGTGTTCGTCACTTTATCACCGATACCGTATTCCCGAATTCCACAGTATTTAATTTTCAATATAAACCTGGTAAAAACTCCCTGTTTAAGGCTGGTATCCAATTCAAAAGTACTGTAGAAAAGCATAGGCCAAGAAATCGCTCAAGAAATGAGTAAGCGTTGCTTTTCCGTTGCTTGCAGTATGCACCCCGAAATCCCGTGTAAAATTTCTGCAAGGAATCGCTCAAGAAAAAACTGATCTCAAATTCCTTGAGCGATTCCGTTTCAGCTGGATACTTAGCTTAACTTGAAATCTTAAGTTTTAATCATAAAGATAGAGTAGGAGCAGAATATAGGTAAACTGACCCTAGTTTATTATTTTTTTCGGTTTTTCGGTTATCGCTGGACAGAAATTTAAAAAAATCTACAACAATATTTGAAGTATGTCAGAACGTCTGTAAAGTTATAAATATAGGATCGGGAAATTAAGACAAAATCGTAATATCCACAGACGTAACTTCTAGGATGTAAAACAGTTTGAACGGAATCGCACTCAACTACATCAAGTTTCAGAGAATAATACATTAAATATGTGATTGCATGTGGGTCTTCCCTTAGCTCAGTCGGTAAAGGCGGAACTACAAAGCAACACCATGCTGGAGGCGGCTGGGTTCGATTCCCGGTCTGGTTTAGGAATTGAAAAATGTTTTCTGACAACTCTACAGTATTTGAAAGTACAATAATTGTAGATTAGGAAACAATAATCATTAGATACAAACTGTATTCACAAAAACTGTTTATTTCAAGCTCATACAGCTAGGCTCAATCTGATCAAAGTTACCCCGCTGATCAAAGATACCCCAGTTACGGTACATAACTTTTTCAACCTCGATGATGTGCATCTAAATGAATGTAAAATCACAAAAAAAATTTTGCTGTGTAGACACCTTAAAAGTATTTATTATATTGTCATATGAAAACCTTGAGTAGAAAATATGTAAGATAATCCAACAGGGATCGTAAATGATTTATTGTAGAAACATTATTTGACCAGACAAATAAAATAAGTAGTGAAATTATTTTGCACACACGAGAAACTCAATGCGTTCTTTTTTATCTTTATAGACGCGATTTCTTACGATTTATTGGTTGTTTTACATGAAAACCGAATAGCTTTCAGCTCAAATTTCCAGATAATCACCCGTTCATTTACATTATTTGATTGGACTCATGTTGTCAAAAAATTTCAGGAATCTTGCACGAAGTTTTTGAATTATTGAAACACAAAGTTAATTCGATGAGTGGAAAAGAGCTGGACTGTGGATTGATATTAGACGAGATGAGCATCGACGAAGCTATGGAGTATTGCACAAACAATCAAAAGTATTTCGGGGCAACAACTTTGCCGCCAAGCGACGAACTGGCTACACATGCTTTGGTGTTCATGTTGGCTGGAGTTCGTGTTCGTTGGAAGCAAATCGTCGCTTACGAATTCACCGGAAATTCAATTCCTAAGGGCTGCCTCAATTACGTTGTTGATGAAATAATATCGAAGGCAGAGGGAATTGGTCTAAAAATACATTTCGATACTTCTGATTGTGGAGCCTCCAATAAGGCAATGTGGAGTAACTATGGCGTAAGTACGAAGAAAAATACAATTCATAACGACCTGTCGATCGAACATCCGGTTGAAACGGACCGTAGATTGGAGTTTATCCCAGATCCCGTGCATGTCTTTAAGAATGCCGTAAACGGGTGGATCTCGAACGCTGTTATTAGTCTTCCCGATTGGTATGTGAAGAAAAAGGGCTTGACTACCAATTAAGTCAACGGAAACCATTTAACACTACTGGTAGCACATGAAGAAAACCAACGAACCAAAATAGCGCATAAGCTGACGGCGGCGGATGTTGATTTTGAAAGATCCAAAACTTCCAACGTGGACAAGATGAAGGTGAGCAATGCTACAAAATACTGTAACCATTCCGTGGCAGCTGGGTTGAGGGTTATAGCCGAAAATGATGATAACGAACCAGCTAAAGCAACATCACAGTTCATTGAAGATCTGTCCCAGTGGTTTGACCTTATGTCGTCCAGCACTCCCGAGTTTGCGTTGAACCCGTCAGATAAAGCCAAATACGATGCCGATATTCATCATTTTGAAATGATGGTGCATCTCGTGTTCGATATCAAGGTTAATATACACAAACTGTATTCTGTACAAAATAATGCATTTTCGTGTTTCAGGTTGGTTCCAATGGTCATTGGAAACCGTGGCAAGCTGCACTCATTATGGCCACCAACGCTATCCTCCGATTACAGAAGAACATCTTAACAGATCTTGGTTACCCGTATCTCTACACGTCACGGTACACGCAAGACTGCGTGGAAAATTTGTTTTCAGTTGTTTGGTCTAAACAGCGAAGACCCACTCCACTGCAGTTCAAGAGCCACCTCAGAACCATCACGCTGTCTTAGTATATGTTGGAAGTGAAAAATTCTTCGTACAATTTGAACGATCGGGAATACCTGTCAGGTTTCATGGATCACTTGAAAAGCATCGATAATCAGCAGCAACCAAATTCGTCAAAAGCAGCTCCGAGCGCTGGAAAACTACTTGATTTCTCAAAGGTTGAAGTATCTACTATGGCAAACTACAAAAAACTACTACTATGGTAATGCTGAAGCTAATGCAGTATTCCATGTTTGTGGCTACATGATTGGGAGCATTAGCAAAACCAGTGCTACTTGCTCTCTTTGTCGTCAATGCTGTGTCACTCCAGCACCTTTTGACATAAAATTTGGCAGATTTTCAGCATTGATGGCTGAAGGCAAAGGAAAATCCCACACCTATCCTTCAGAAAAAATCTTTCCCTTTGCGTTATGCTTGGATAAAAGCGATAAAAGAGCTGAACATTTTGCCGATAAATCGTTCATCGACAAAAGATTGATGTCGCTTGATTATTATTGCAATCCCTCCCATTGGAGCTTCAAAATTGCCACAACATCAAATTCAAATTGATCAACAGATTTTTGCAGTTCAGAATAAAATCTGACAGAATTCGAAAAATCAGAAAGCGTAAATTTGACAGCCGAAGTATGTTGAATTGATCTGTTCAAGTTGATGAAATAAAAATAAGTCATTGTTTTGTTTCTCATTCCCAAAAGAAAATTGTCGTCAGTTTGTCTTATGTATTATTTAAAAATATCTGAAATACCAAATCAGAATCTATTTTTTTATCAAGGCTTTATCAGGTGTTTAAATATTCAAAACATCTCACGGTACGTAATTCTCATCTAACTTATGCTCACAGTATCACAAATCCGGCATCGCCTCCCCTGTCTATAAATTGGAAAACACCGTAATCCACTTGTTTGTCTTAAGTTTTCACATTTCTTAAAAAAAACGATCAGTTTAATTAATATTGTACAGCACTTTCAATATAAATTTTAGGTTCATATCAATTTTCAAGCAAATTATCGATCTCAATACTCCCCACTTTTGAATTTTTTTTAGTTAGGTCTGCGGTGACATTTCATGACAGCAGAATTAGGTCTGCATTGACAACCATAATTTTCGCATCTGTTTCTCCCTCCCAGGTTAAAACAAACTAAAATTTTGAGTAATTATTTTGGGAATTATGCAGTTAAGTTCAACTGACATCCGGTTGAATTAACCATTATGTTGGTTGTTTTACTATGACAGCTACAAAAACAAACAGATTTGTTGCTTGATTCAACCAACGCTTATGGTTTGTTTCAAACAAATTTAAGTATGATTCAAAGTGCATTGCTGTTTGAAACAGCAAATGAAAACGGTTGAATCAACAAACATTTCCGTTTACATTCACCTACATTTCTGCTGTTATTTCAAGAATATTAATTTAAATAAAATACTAATTAGAAAAATTAGATAAGTGCACATTTACAATAGACTTCTCTTTGAGAGAAATCTACAAATGATAATGCCAGCTTTTCTACTATTTTCAGGGTTGTTTATAAATTAAAATATTAAATTTTTACCTATTGTTTAGTGACAGCGTCAGAGCATGCAGCAGGACCGGATGATGGAATATGAAATAAACCAATAAAAAAGTCTGTTTCAAACTCAATTTTTAGTTGTTTTTTCTCCTAACAATATATCAGTTTGATTTTACCGCCGCTCTGGTTGAATCAATCTAAAATTTTAATTTGTTTCCCTGGGTCAACACAACCTGTGTTTTGGTAATAATAAATCCCTCTCAGGGTGTAAACAACAAAAATATTAGCTTAGAACAACCATAATTTGTGTTGTTTTGTGGTTATATCTTTAGGTAGAAACAACCAACCGACCTGTTTGTTTCAAAACGAAATCGTTGGTTTGAAACAACAACACGGGCTTTTTAAACAACGAGTTTTTTAGTTTGGATGTCAACCAACAAGTTTGTTGTTTCAAACGGGACTGCTTTTTCTCCGTGAGTAAATTCAAACGAATGTCAGTTGAACTTAACTGTTTTATTCCAGAAACAATAAATCAAAATATTAGTTTGTTTTAACCACCGTAGGAAGTCATATCAAACTAAAATGATGTTTGTGCCCAATTCAACGTAAAACCATAGACTAACCATAGACTAACTCTAAGACCAGTAGGTCCCATACAAAAACGATTTTTTTCTTGGCTCAGTTTGTACTAGAACATCGTCCCAAGCTCGGTCCCAAGCTCAATAATGCACCCCTTATAATGAACTCACATGAACACACTCTCAAATACTCTGTCAAAATAACACAGCAAATCAAAACAAAGTCGCAAATATGTATAACAAGGTGCTGGCTTCAAGGTGTAATTCGGACCAAGGGGTTCTACAACAGTGAACCAATTTCAAATCGCTAGTTACATATTGATTGTTGGTAAAACTCCGGTTGAATGAAACTAGAATATGTTTGGCTTTACCAATCTTTTTTCTCAGTGATACAAATAACAATACAATTACAATACATTAAGATAACGTCAAAAAATCGTGTCAATATCGGGTGGCGTGTGGTGAACTTCGGCACGGTATTTCGACATGCTAAGAGATGCCGCAACTTCGCCACACCAGCGGGCACCTCGACTAAGTGAACAACGCGGCGCAAGTGAGCTAGCTACACATCCGCTTCACTTTACTCAATTTTTGAGTACAATTGTATGCTATCTCTTTTTCTCTCACGGAAATGTTTCTCAATTTTCGTAAAAAGTGGATCTACTCAAAAATTGAGTTGATCCACTTTTTGAAGAAAATTGAGTAACATTTCCGTGAGAGAAAAAGAGATAGCATATAATTGTACTCAAAAATTGAGGTAAGTGAAGCGGGAGTGTAACGTATTTTAATTTGGAAATGAACACAACGTTATCGATTTTGTTCTTGCCTATACGTGTGCCTGCGTTACTACTTTATGCATGCTACGCTTTGGAGTTGCAAACACTTCTACACTATGCAGTACCTGGTACCTGAAACATGTATCCCAACAAGTTTCGTCAAATTAAAATAAAAAATATCAAAGTTCAACTTCAACATAAGAATTCTTTTAAGTAAATTGATAGCATGTTTCTAACAAAAATAACAAACTTTTTAAAAATGGGAATACCCTTCTTATCAACATGAAACCCTAAAGACTGTATTCGATGAAATTTGGACACACAAAATAGGTCATCAAAATTTTTCCTTGAGCCCGATTCTTTTCAAACTTTCTGGAAATAAAGTACTACTAAATGGTTAAGTTTTGACATCATTGGTTTAGTGAACTTCTTCTCCCAACCCAAATGCCCGCACCTTTGCCTTGACCCCTTTCATCAAATGTTGGGCAATGATAGGACCGACTTGCTTACTTACTTTTAACCACACTTTCTTTAGTTCAAGTTCATTTTCTATCAGTTTTGGAGTTTTAACGAGCTTTGCCTTCATGATTACCCAAATTTTTTCAATTGGGCGAACTTCCGGAGTGTTTGGAGGGTTGACGTCTTTTGGTACAAAAACTACATTATTATCTTTGTACCAGTCTAAGACGGGCCGGGCATAGTGGCAAGATGCCAAAATCCGGCCAAAACAGTGTCGGGCCATCGTGAGATCTCAAGAAGGGCAGAAGTCGTTTTTGGAGGCATTTGTCCTTGTGGATTTGTCCGCCCAACTAACATCGGTGTTGAATTAGAGCTTGTTGAAACAAATTTGGAGAAGCTATTCAGCTATTCTAGAAGAAACAGCTGAATAGCTTCTCCAAATTTGCTTGAACAAGCTCTAATTCAACACCGATGTTTGTTGGGCGTTGACGGTCCCAGAGGTGATGAAGGGCTGATTCATTTTGCCACATCCGCAGATCGCTTGCCAGACAAGGAATTTTTTGGCGAATTTCGACAGTTTCTTCTTCCGTACACTCTCCGGAACGGCCAACTTAGAGGTGGTGACGTAGTGTTCCTGTCCTGGCATTTGTTTGGTGTCGGCTGTAATGTAGGTCTCATCGTCCATCACAATGCAGAACGGTTTTGTAAGCCACTCCCTGCACAGTTTTCTTGCACGAGTTTTGGCCTCCGAGTTCTGTTTATCGGTCCGGTTCGGTGCCTTCTGGACCTTGTACACATGTAATCCAGAACGTTTCATTGTTTTCTGCACAAAACAAACTGAAACTTTCGCCTTTTTCGCAACATCCCTTTTGATCACATGAGATACGGTTGAATGTGCGATTCCGAGCTGTTTTCCGATCAATCGATGAGAAGCGTTTGGGTTTTCGAAGTGAGTGCCCAAAATTTGTTGGCGCACTATTTCTTCATACGAAGCCATCACTGAAATCACTCGACCGATTTTCACGAAACTCATTACACAATTGACACAACACAATGAAATACATTCAGTTAAAATTTCAATAATTTTTACCAACACGCTAAAAAGTTACGAACAATTGCGTGTGTCCAAATTTCATCGAATACAGTCTTTAGGAGTGGGCAGCAATTTCTGCTAGAACCAAAGATGGGAAGAGAAAGTATTGATAGGTCCGTTAGAGCATGGCAGGATGTGAAATTAAATAGAAGCAGTTGAATTTGAGCGGAGGGCATTTTTAGCGGCGGCATGTGATCAAGAACACAATCTTCTACCAAGCTACCCTAGTGCGTGATAGGCAAAGGAGGAGAAGGTGCACCCCTCTTTGACTGATAAATGAGTGCGCGCTTGACCGCGCTCATATACACTCTGAAAAAATCTAAACTAACTAGTAGGATAAAATGATTTCCCGTCACAGATTTGTTTTTATTATGGCAAATTCTAACCTACAAAATAATGACCTCGGAATTTCTTAAATCTTTGGCCTTAGATGAAACTTTATGAAGCGTTAGTATAACCCAAGGGGTGAGTCGCTTAGCACACTTTTCTCCTGTGCTATGTTTTTTTGTAGTGTGCCTACAAGCGTTGCGTGTTCCTGTGAGGTGCCGAAGGTGCCGATGTTCAAACAGTCTTGACAGTCCTTTGTTGTTCCTGGCAACCGGGCATTTGTTTTGGTTTCTACAAGAAATAAACAATGCAGAAAACAACAAGCAACAGTGCACTAAAGCGGATCGCTTCTACTAATTTAAAGAATATAAATTGTAAATTTCTAAATGAGAAAGCGGGCTTTCCAAGTTTAGAAAGTGGTAATAGTGGATAGGACATTATTCATGTGTTTGATTCTAATCGGAACTCGGGTTGAATAAATTCAGTGGAATAAATTTGCTCATAACGATTTCCTCCCGAGCACCCAAGGGCAATGAAAGGATGAAAGAATAAAGCTGAGTTGTTCACTGATTCTTCTGCAGTCGATAAGAGGTGAAGGTGAAATTTTGAGGACTGATCGATACACAATCTCAATCCTCCGTAAAGGTAACAAAAGCAGTTCGTGTGGCAGAATTCTGTTAGTCATAAGTCCAACGGAACTCCCAGTGCAACCCGGTCTAGGGTCTAGAACCGCATGTCTCTTTCCATTTGCTGAATGACCTCGATGGTTAGTTGAGTCAAGGAATGGCTATAGAAGTTTTGTTTTTTTAATGTTTCGGATGTAGAGCTTGATCGTACCATACTAAGCTTCAAATTTGTTCCAAAAATATGCCTTTAATCAAAGCTACAATTATTGGTCGGAAATTGCTAATATACTTAATTGCTTATCTCATCGATTTACGTGAATTAGTTTTTTTTTTCTAAGATTTCAAATGCGAATTATACAAACAAAACTGTCGCTACATTGACGTGACGAAACAAACAAAGTGAACACAATGCTAGGGGTGTCTCACTGATATCGAGCGCAGCAAATTTGAATCAGACTGCATCACTTGAAAGTGAATAATCTCGATTTCCTCGATTTGCAATTTCCGATCGATCTAGTAGCACGGTCAATTTCATTGTTTTGTTTATCTGCTCGCAACGAAACGGCAATTACGCGATGATGCTGCAGCGACTGGGAATACCTATGGACGAACAACAATTCTTAGATGGGACAAACCTCCGAAATAATGAATTCGAGTTTGTCAGCATCGGTACCACTTTCGATTAGATAGACGAATTACAACCAGAAATATTAAATCAACCAGCCACAGTTGTCCAACTAGATACGGCGGAAAAATATTCTGATCCTGAGTGAAATGCGTCTCATAGTGACGACACTGGAGTTTCATGCGCAAACCCAACTGAAACCCGAATTTCTGCATTCGTGTTTGTGACTACAAGAATCGAGCTCGTCGATAATTACTTACAGCTTTATGAACCGCCACAATTAACCACAAATAATCGGAACTCAGCGGAATTGATTTCCGAACCTGATTAAGATTCGACTCATAGCGACGACTTTACAGGACGGAATTCGAAGCGGAAGAAGTATTGCCTGAAACAGTTTCCATTAACTTTCATGGTGATAACCGAGTGCAACTACTAGCTCGAAAGGTTTATTTAGCTTCCCGATTATTCCGTAATTTCAGTGGCACTTTAAAACTTAAAAGCATAACCAGTACTTTCAAGCACACATTTGCGGTAATGGACGATGCTGGAAAAATCTACAACATAAAAATTGAAATGCTTATATGGTTGGTTACTGTTGGGAAACGTCAACGTCTGACGTTGCTGAAAGCCGAATCGTTGCTAAACACGACTACTGCGTCGCATGTTCTGTCAGTAATGTGCAACGAATTCAAGTTGATGCAGTAACTTCGAATAATTCGAG
>JASCZW010003558.1:0-24538 GCA_034211315.2 Aedes japonicus
GTTTACAAAAAATAATGGATTTTTTGGACGACCATAACAAGCAAATGATCACTCTGATGGCGAAAGAAACAACTACAAATGAAGGAAGAACCATTTCAATTTTGACGAAGTACTGCAATACAGTTTAACTTTTATCGGTGGAATTGTTGTATAAGAATATCAAACGAAGAACATAATTTTTTTTTTTCAAATATGCAATCAAACATATGAAATGAAAATTCACATTTCAGAACAAAAATTTAAGATTAACTTTTATTAGACAGCTTTATTATGAATTTTTCAAATGTTACAAACATTACAAACTACAATTGATTGAGTTCACAAAAAACCGCAATTATGAACAGATTACTATCATGATTACTCTTTTAACAACACAAATATCAAAACCCATGAACATCTCGCGACGGAAATTTTAATCCACTTGAATGCTGCAGTGCTGCAACAATTTTTTTATAGTTCGACACAGCGAAATCAGTTTTGTTTCTAATTCGTGCATTCCTAAAAATTCGAGTTACGGATTTCAACATCAGAGTATATTGATTGTTTTGAGAAGAGCCTAAACAAGTAGGGTTACAAAAGTATGAACACCTTTTTGTCATGCTGTTATGCAATTCTTCGTTTGAGGGACTGTTTGGTTGAATAAGAAGTTAATTAAGTCTTAAAGACTGTGCTCGAAAAAAAATGAAACACAAACTTCAAAGTTTTAATCGTGTAGATAAAAATTAATGAAATTTTTACTGAAAGTTAAGAGTGTAATATAAACGTTGGAAAAAAATCTTCACAATCTGTTTAGTAGTTGTTGAGATAGTATCGAAACAAGACAAATCCGCCAACAAATTATGTGCACCTTCGTGGAAAATCCGATTGCATCGCACAGATGAATCGGAAAACACCTGGGATGCCATTATTCGACGTGTCCCGGGTGATGAAGTCTTTTTAGGAGATCCAGATGACCCATCGGTGGTTCCCATCTTGTTTGCCAACAGGCGCGTTGAGGAGGTAAGACGCTGCGGACAAATTCGTCAAAACGTTCCTGGTGTTCTTGGCCAACGTTCACCTAGGGCATATGTGGATGTGCAGAGGTGAGCCAGCCATACATCACGCCGGGTAACATATATGAGCAAATCTACCGTGACGAGTGCCTCCAGCAGCGTCCGCCGCTCTTGCTGCGGTCTCACGGACCGGCAGAACGTTATTTTGACCGGATTCGACTACCTTAATTTGACAGAGCTAACAATGTTTTTTGTATCATAATTCTTAAACATGCTGAACTCTCCGGAACTTCATCCATTTGAGAATTTTGGGCCATCATGCACGGAAAAAATCCTTGCTCAGATCCGTGAACTGCAGTCATAAACTCGAGAACAAGCAGAAACACATCGTGAGCTGAATCACGTAATCATGAACCAAATCACGTATATAAGGGAAAACCTGGAAACGTGAAGTAGTTCACGGTCCGTTTTCATTTTCAGTTATTTTTTTTTTCTGTGAAGGTTTTGTACTTCAAAACGAGCTGGCTTTGAAGAAACAGTGGGTAACAGTATAAACAAAAGTCGGACCCCCTATAGCCCGTTGCCTTATATGTGGTGTCAAGTGTGCAAAGTGCGGGCATTCGAATAATAACCAATAACCGAATAATATAGAAACGTAATCATAATTTTGCTGTGTATTATCTAAAAGTTTGAAGAAAATCCGACTAAAAACTAATTTTCGGCGACGAATTTGGTGTGTCTAATTTTTTTCGAGCATAGTTTTTATTAGCCTCTTATAACTGGACCGCCTAGAAAAGCCTTGTAGTGTAGTCACTGCAGTCGTTAAAACCTCTGAAAGACTACAAATAGCACTACAGAACACCTATTCCAATGGTAGAAGTTCATCACACAGGTGATCGCTTTTTCACGGTGATAAGCGACCTCTGATTTTACATGCTAATGAATTAATGAATTAAAGGAGTCTAACAAATTCATAATCGCAAACGGAGCCTCTGGAGTACCAGGTCCCTTTTCACAGTTTGTAGTTAATACTGCAATGGTTCAAAGGATTTTTTTTTTGCTTCGCCGAGGTTCTCGGTTGCCCTTCTCAAGTGTCACGTTTAAGGTTATTAAAGCACGAACAGCTTTCTTCCTGTTTTTTCTTCTTTAAATCGGTTCTTTAAGTGGTTATTGAGTGAAGCTTTTCTTATATAGCAAACCACTATTACACATTGTGAGGAGCCCAACATAATTCTTACTGTTCGGCTTTAAAGTGTCAGTTTTCAATGTGATCACAAATTTCTTGGTCTTCTTAGTGAAAGCCCACCATCACACATTGGGGTGTCCCCTACGGCACCCTTCTTCTTCCTAATTAGCATTTAAAATTTTCACAATAAGATTATCACTTGCTTGAAACTTTGTATTCTAAATGCACTTCCAGAATTGTTAATTTATAGCTTTAGATGTCACTACTACGTGTGCATCGCTATGATTGTGTTGCAAGTACTTTACCCAGATCCTATATAAAATCCCCATTAATTTGAAATATTTGCCTTTAGAAAAAATTCCTAGACCAAACCGGAACTTTCAGCATGGTGTTTTTTGTAGCTGATCTCTTGCCACCTGAGCTAAGAGAGCATCCTTACTGTTGGTTTAAATCGGTTTAAGTGGCTATAAGGCCATGGTTAAAAGGTTTAAACAATATTACCGTCCACTCCTAAAGCTTTGCATGGAGATGAGATATTATCTGCTTCTGACAAACTTAATCAATATTTGGTTTCCTAATAAAGTAAACACTTTGTGAGTGGTCCAACAGCATCTGTTGGTTCAAATCGTATTTAAATTTAAATACTTAACTAGTCGTCTCGCGAATTCAGCAAATAGTTTACCAAAACGAATTATGCTGCCGACTCAACCCTTTTTCCAACATTACAATCAGGTAATGCCAATATGCCTATTTCTTGCTTGGCCTGCATTCTGATGGTTTCGCCAACAGTTTAGCGCTTTTGACTGATTCCACGCCAAATCGGTCTGTCACCAAACTCAACTATCTTCGATTTTGATGAAACTTGGTACACGTCTTCGGTATGTTGAAAAAAAATCCACTGGTGTTAAGATTATTTGGATTCAAGAGTAACTTTTGAGATGGGTGTATGTTTTTTTCCAACATTTTACTTGAAAAATCGTAGTTCAAAAACCATTACATTTAGAGAAAACTTTATATGGGGAGTTGTAGAGAACTAAAAAGGCTTTGTAAAAAATGTACACTGAAAAAAATTTTTTTCATAAAGAAAATCGAAAATAAATACTAAAAATCAAATATAAAAAAACATATTTTTAATATTTTTCAAATTTGTTTTGTGGAAATTTGAGAAAAAAGACACGTTTTGAAAAAACTCTAGGATGGACGCTCTTATAATAAAAAAGTTTTCCGAAGAGCGAACTTTGGTGTATATTTCAAATTTTGGTTATTCATTATTATAAATGAAAATTAATTATACAATATGATTTTGGAGATCATTAAAAACAATAATGATAATAATGATAAATCACCTGAACGCAACTGTTTTCGAGATTTTTCGGATTTTATTTCAATAGAATGAAAAAAACCTCAGAAAATTCGCTCTTTTCTTAAGTTAATCGAGATTTCCACCAGAAATGATAAATTTTCCAAGATCTTCAGTATTATAACGTTCACATTACTCTAATGTCCTCTTTTCTTTGATATCAGGATGATAAGAAGACTCATTTGAAAAGAACAAGATAAATAGCACTATTGTTTTAATATTGCAATCAATATATTTATAATTGTTTTATGGCTGTATCGGTCGGGCCGCTCAGAGAATGAAGGGAGCGAATTTGCTAAAGCGATGAAAGTAACAGCGAGATAGATGTCGCAGGGGCGACAAGTGTGAAATGGACAGATGATGAAATTATGCGAGGGTCATATAGAAGAAGCATATTAATCGAACTGCTGACTATTTTGCCAAGCTCCAACGATGTTAGAGGTCGGGTGTAGTGTGTGAAAACTACACTCCGAACAGTTCGGTGATGTAGCGATGAAAGTAACACATATTGTTTAAGGTAGGTAGACAAATAGCAGCTATAACGTATGTCAGGTATATCTTCTCATAAAAAAACAGCTAATGTACGCTGCCTGTAAACTACCAGAGATGTTTTATACCTGCATTTCCAAAGGTACCACAGCCAATATATATGCTCATACATAGTCGCATTCATCAGTAAAATCTATCTGAGTGAACTGAAAATGGAGTTTAACATGAAGAAGTGTTGTATGCCGTTTCCCACTAAACGGTGCTCAAAAAACCTTCGTAAATTAACCGAACAAAATGTCAAAAACTCAGGTTATGGGCAAAACACATTTGGACACTTCTTTGATGATTTGTGATAATTGTCGTTTGCATTTAAATAGAACGGAACAATCTCATGCTGCAATTTCGAGCCTAGTGAGAAACCATCAATTACTAACATTATGGATCCACAACCATCTACATCACGGCAAGTAGACTTGTATGGTCTCGAGGAAACGCCATCGGCAATATCATTAACGTCAGTGCCATCTGATAGCAGTGTGCAAGATTATTCAAGGCGCCATAATATTGAGCTATTTAACAAGGGCGTAGCTGGAATCAACGTTTCGCCAATATCGGCTAAAAGTTCCTGAACGTAAATTATGCCTGCAAAAAGTTCAAAGATGTTTCAAACGCATTCGGACACACATATTGGGGATCAAGCGGAGAGGATGACCTGGAACAATTGAAAGTGAAAGCAGCCGAATATGACGAAATAATCGTGCAGCTAAAGGACCGGTATGCTGATCCAGAAACTTCGAGGGACGATCAAGTAAGGATACTTTCGGTCTTACCACAATCTTGGACAAATCAAAGAGTAATGGCAGAATTTGGAATAACAACAAGTACATCGTATCACAAGCTAAATTCCTTGCAAAGCACGAAGGTGTTTTAGCTGCCCCTAACGAAAGCTGGGACACGGTCTGAACCGGAAATAAAAACCAAATTTTGCAATTTTACGACAGTGATGAGATTACACGAGCAACCCTTGGTATGAACGACTACGTTTCAGTGAGGAGTGAAGGTAAGAGGGTTCATATTCAAAAGCGCCTTTTAGTTTGTTCATTAAGAGAAGCTTTCATTAAATTTCAAGAGATGTCATCAAAATGCTGTTGGTTTAGCTCTTTGTAGCACTAAGACCAAAGCATTGCAAATTACTAGCAGCACAGGTTCTCATAACATTTAGTGTTTGCACCATTCATGAGAACATTAACTTGATGCTTCATGGTCTCAGAAAATATTCATTCGAGAATGATTATAAATTGTGTTTTGAAGAAATATTATGTAGCTCATCAACTAGAACTAAAAAATGTTACCTCCGTGAATGCGAACGATGTCCAGGCTTTCAGATTTTGAGAGTAGTTTAACAGACAAATTAGAAAAACGTGGTTTAGTTGAAATATCTTTTGAGCAATGGATTTCAACTGATAGATGTAGTTTAGAGACACTTGTTAAACCAATTGATGAATTTATTGCTTATTTTGTGAAAGTTGAACAATTAGTATCCCACGATTTTGTCAAATCTCAGCAGTCTAGTTTCTTGAGAGATTATAAAAGTTGTCTTAAAGACGGCGAAGTAATAATAATGTGTGATTTTTCTGAAAATTATTCATTTGTTTTTCAAGATGCTGTTCAAAGTAGTTATTGGAGTAATGAGCAAGCCACTATTCACCCTTTGTCATTTATTACACGGAATCTGGAATACTTAAAAATATCAGTTTCATTGTTATCTCAGAAGTGTTGAAACATGATACGATTGCGGTGCAGGTGTTTATTTCAAACTAATAAGCTTTTGCAAACAAAAATTAAAGTAAAGAAAGCTACGTTTATAGTCTGACGGGGCTGCATCCCAATATAAAAATAGGAAGAACTCGTAAGCCTCTGTAAGTTTAAAGAAATACAATATTGATGCTGAATGGCATTTATTCGCAACATCCCACGATAAGGGACCTTGCGATGCAATTGGTGGTACATTAAAACGAATGGCAAGATATGCAAGCCTTGTTGTACAACATGAACAGCATAAAACGATTGCAGGTAATACATCAAAAGTACCACTCATTCGTTCCAATTTCAGAAAACGAAGTTTTTGTAAAACTGTTTTCGAATGACGAAGAAGAGCAGGATTCATAATATACTATAAAAGCAATCAATAGTTTATATAATGTTTATGTAATATTATCAATGACCGAGACTAATAAATGGTATATATAAATATAAATCCAACCATAATTCATTATTTTTGTCTTATAACTTTAAGTGAAGCTTTTTCAATCGACGAGCTGTTAAGAGTAAGTAAGAGTGCATATAAGTGTGTTTTAAAAAGGCTAAAAACACAAGAGAAACAATCGTTAGCTTATTGTTGTTTTAATATCACGAGTAATTTATGAAAAGGGCGTATTTTTGAGGTTTTGAAATTTTATTGAAAGAAAATCAGAAATATCTTTGAAAACAGTTTGCGTTTACGTGGTTTATCATTATGATCATTATTGTTTGTAATAATCTCCAAAACCATATTGTAACATCAAAATTTATTTATAAGAATGAATAACCAAAATTTGAAATATACACCAAAGTTCGCTATTTGAAAAACTTTTTATTATAAGAGCGTCCATCCTAGAGTTTTTTTTAAAACAGTGTCTTTTTCCTCAAATTTTCATACAACAAATTAAAAAAATATTAAAAATATGTTTTTTTAGATATTTTATTTTTAGTAATTATTTTTGATTTTTCTTGATCTAATCTAATCTAATCTAATCTAATCTAATCTAATACAACCGCAGCCAGTACGAGAAAGCATCCTGGAAATAATTGGGTTAGATTACGCCCAATTATTTTTTTTGTCAATATTGATGCTTGCAGCATATCAGAGACATGATACAAGCGTCAAAGCGGCCAGGCCTACTGCGTTGCATTAACCGCAAAAGATGATTCTGTAAAATGATTTTGATTCAAATGAATATATTTGAACCCCAAAACATTTTGTGAATCTATAGGGGATGAAGGATGCGTGGACATACCGTACCATACGCTCCAAGGTAAGAATAATAAAATAATATTGAAATAAATCCTAAGAATCCGAGAAATGGTAAAAATGGCATGATAATAATATAAATGTAAAATCAATATGCAGTTTCATATGGAATACTATATACAATTTACTGCAGGAATATTATAATGTAAAATGATAATATCAACTACACATGTCTGCAGATTGTTGTTCTGCTGCAATTGTTGAAGGATTTTCGTATCCATTATGAACCTGAAAGTTTGGAAAATGTATCGTAGCCACGAGATATTCTTTTTTTCGAGACTCAGGAACTCTATGGATGATCTGAAATTATACATCATGTAACGGAGTAGCACATCGACATTTCAGATATTCTATATCTAAAATGTCGATGAGATGTTCCGTTTTCTTGCACCCCTATTATCATTTGTATTGTATCTGATAGGTTCTACAATAATTCAATATATGATCATAATTAAATTTTTGAATAGTTAGTTAATAAATTATTTAATAATAATAACATGAGAAAGACAAGTAATTATTAGAGAATATTTATCTGCAACTTATTTGACCACCCTCTCATCGAAATACTTCAGCCGTTGGAACTACAATACTACTAACCATTGAGATCTAGAAATATTAGGTTAAAGATGTTTGTAGATGTTTGTACAACATATATCTGACACCCACTGGTTGGTCACTGATCTAATTTAGTCTAATCCAATACAAACGCAGCAAGTCAAAGAAAGGGTTCTGGAAACAACTGACTAGATTATGTCCAATTATTTTTCTGTCTGCATCAACTGAAAAGAAGATTTCTTAGAACGAGCTGGAATCAAACGAATAGACCTGAACCCCAACGTAATCCGCGAATCTACAGGTGAGGAAGGATGCGTGGACACACCGGTTCACACGCTCTGTATCATGTCAAGTCAAATATCATAGAAATCTTACATATTTGTATGACCCATTTACCTGAAATTGTACAGAACAGAAATCTGCAAATACCGTAATTTTGAACAATATATAGCATATAATGGTAGGACATCCTTTGTGACGTACAGTAAAATAGTTTGTTCCGACCATCAAATATATTCTCGGACTTCGATTATTCCACGCAAATGTAATGAGTATCCCCTACGAATCCGCTTTAACAAATGATATGTTACTTCGAATACTAAACGAATAAAACATGTGAGTATTTTATTATGCAATGCTGAAAAATTAACAAAAATTAAGGTTATTGCTGAAATGAGACTTTTAATTCATGGCAGGTAGCTCCTATCTCCTTTCACAAGTTTTTGGTTCTAATGTGAGGAGCAATGGTAGAATATACAATAGAAATCAGATAAATTATTAACAGACAAAATAGTTCTCTACGAGCTATTTTCGTGCTCGCCACATGGTGGTTAATATTGGCATAACCTAGGTAGTTTTCCTCGAAAAATTTCTCACTGGATCCTATAGTCAACGACCATCTTTTTCTGTGCACTACATAAAAGGATTTTCAAATGACGTTGACAATTTATGCCGGGTTCTCATAACATGGTACCCTGCACGCGTCGGGACGTTTTCGTGGGCTGGGTAACAAAGTCACATAGTCTAACTAATTATTTTGTTCCAACCCAAAAATAAAAAAATACCTCTCGGACAAAGCACTGTGCAAAGAGAATACTTCTTTATACTTGTTTACCCACCTGAAACATGAGACTCCAGCCAAGTGTCTCTAACATACGAATAATAAACCGGCTGGCGTGAAGTCTTCCGACTAAGAGAAACTTGTCATCTCCAATGTCACCAAAGCAGTTGAACCAAAAAGAAAACAAAGTTTTGAAGAAAGCGAAACGAAAGTATCAACCAAATTCTTGAAATAAAACAAGATGATTAAGCGTAAAGCTATAATGCTGGGTTATCAATATTTCGCAAGAGGAATATATTTTTAAATACTCCGCGGATCGAGGAGAAAAATAACAGCAATGCGTATCTATGGCAACGATAGAAATATTTACATGAAGGAATGGGCAAGTAAATTTAGTATAATGTTAAACTTTAACGAACGTTTACTTATCTTAATGACGTTTCGTTGATCCTCATCCCGATTCGGAATTGTCCGAAATCCACTCGTACAAAGTCTACGAGCATCATGGACTCCCATGCCAGGAAAATTACAACTCCAGTTTTGTTGAAAATATACTACAAGCCATGGCAGCACCACTTGCTGAAACAGTAGCACAATTTTTAATTTCTTCACGTTGTTGAAAAACAAACGACACCTAAGAAAAACGCCCCACGACAACTCGAAAACAACGCGAAACGTAGATTTTATGAAATTATCACACCGTGATTTTCTGAAATTCTAGACGGGATAGACCACCCCGAACAGCAATCACTGCCGAAAAACTTTCCGAAACCAAATTGGAACTACCGAAGCCGAATTCACAATTTCTCAAATTCACATATATCGATTTTCAACAAACAGAAAAAAACGTGACAGCTCACGCAAAACTCAACCGTCCGCGAGCAGCGCTTGCTGCGATTCTCGTAATTATTTTTGATTTTTCTTGATGAAAAAAAAATTTTTTTTTCTGTGTATATTTTTTTAAGAAAGGCCTTTTTAGTTCCCTACAATTTCCTCATATAAAGTTTTTCTCTAAATGTAATGGTTTTTGAACTACGATTTTTCAAGTAAAATGTTGGAAAAAACACATACGCCCATCTCAAAAGTTACTCTTGAACCCAAATAATCTTAACACCAGTGGAATTTTTTTTTCCAACGTACCGAACTCATGTGCCAAGTTTCATCCAAATCAATGATGATCGGGTATGATTTTTGGGATTTCCGGCACATTCTGGATGGAATCCCTCTTTTACGATTCAGCAAGTACTGCAGAAATGTCGCGAATATAACGTGTTAACACAGAATCTTTTCATCAATTTCAAATGACCTTACGGTACACTCAGTAGCAAAAAAAAAAGCCGAGCATAATTTTGTTAGCAAAAAACTCCATGTTCAACCTCCTGTAACTTTGTCAATTATTCATATTTTTAGCTGAAAATTTCACAACATTATACAAAATGTATAGACCTTATGTGGTCAAAATTTTATGTTGATAGAATTTTTAAATTTGAAGTTATCATAAAAAAGTCTTTTTTGGACATACCAATTTCAAAAACCCGTATTTCTGTGAAAAATTTAGGTAGCAATTTAGGTAGCGGAAAATTTAGGTAGCAATTTAGGTAGCATATTACAAATTTCTCCATAGCTTATAAAAGTATAGAAAATAATGTGGACAAAATTTGAACTGTTTCCATCAAGTGGTTTGGACTACAGCTGGCGTCAAAGTTTACTTACAAACATGAGCATTTCCCTTTTTCACCCGATACTGACCTTGCTGAAATATCGGTGCAAAAAAAAAGCCGAGGTGAATTTTATTAATAATACTGTATAACATTGTATACGTAGTTTTCACAAACCAATTCATACTGAATGCCATATTTGCAAAGTTCTTCGTGGGTTACACTAGTTATTTGGGATATTTCACGCGTAACAAATCATGTGTATTAATAAAATGAATTCACCTCGGCTTTTTGTTTTGCACCGATATTTTAGCAAGGTCAGTATCGGGTAAAACAAGGAAATGCTCATGTTGGTACGTCAACTTTGACGCCAGCTGTAGTCTAAGCCGCTTTATGGAAACAGTTCAAATTTTGTCCACATTATTTTCTATACTTTTATAAGCTATGGAGAAATTTATAATATGCTACCTAAATTTTTCACAGAAATACGGATTTTTGAAATTGCTATGTCCAAAAATGACTTTTTTCACATATTTTATGATAACTCCAAATTCATAAATTTTATCAACATGAAATTTTGGTTACATAAGGTCTATACATTTTGTATAAAGTTGTGACATTTGCAGCTAAAAAAATATTGATAATTGATAAATTTACAGGAGGTTGAACAACGTGGTTTTTGGAAGCAAAATTTTGCTCGGCTTTTATTTTGCTACTGAGTGTAGATTGATACCTATGGCTGATTAGGCCCGTACATGGATTTCCATAAAATCTGACGTCGTTGGTCAAAGCAACGATGGATCGAGTGATGTGCTTCGTTCGAGTCTCAGGGACACTCTCGAGTCCCTTTAAATCTAGGGAGGGATACGGCAAAGTGGTGGATTGTCGCGTTTGCTATTTAACATTGCATTGGAGAGCGTGCTGGGGATTGACACGATCTTCAGGAAGTCTGTCCAACTTTTTGGCTACGCCGACGAAGTTGATATCGTAGCACACGTAACTTTGAGACGATGTCGGAATAGACACCAGACTTAAGGCTTTAAAGTGTCAGTTGGTTGAATTGGACTTATGATTAATGCGTTGAAAACAACATACAAGAAGGGAAAAGGTTCACCAGAAGAAAATTTTAGCCTCCCACCACGAGTTCAGATCGACGGTGATGGAATCGAGGTAGTAGACGAATTCACGTTTCTGGGCTTATTGGTGACCGCCGATAACGATACCAGCAGAGAAATACAAAGGTGCATTATGGCAATCGTGTCCTCCATAGACTAAATAGAATGGAGACAACATCTGAATACAGCAGAGGCTTCCGGCCTTGGTCTGATTGGTAAATAGGGTAAGTGGCAATAACGAGATAGCAGATTCGGGTAGTCAATCATACCCATGCTCAATTTTGTTATGAAATTTGGCATGACCAGCACAAACTGTTCAACTCTTATCAAGCAATTGACATTAGGCACGAATGAATTTGATACAGGGATATGGCGTCTACTTGTGAAGGCCTTGTGATGGCTTTCAATGCCTAAGAGCTTTAAAAGAGTGACTTTTTTTTAAAGCTTACTCCGATCATTGACAGTTGTTTAATATTGACGATCAAGTTATTCACTGTTTACCATAACAAATAAATTGGAAATATGTCGCTTAACACATGTAATGGATGCTCCCTAATACATATGTACGGTAACGAAAAATTGGAGATCGTTTGAGTTCTATTCTTCTTAATGCCAAACTACGTATTCTACAATCCTTTGACAGCTGGAAAATATTGGACTTCGATTAGATTTGGATTGATTTGATTGGATTTGATTGAATTTGATTGATTTGGATTGGATTTGGATTGATTTGATTGATTTGATTGATTTGATTGGATTTGATTGATTTGGATTGATTTGGATTGATTTGGATTGATTTGGATTGATTTGGATTGGATTTGGATTGATTTGGATTGATTTGATTGATTTGGATTGATTTGATTGATTTGGATTGATTTGGATTGGATTTGGATTGATTGGATTGATCGGATTGGTTGATTGATTTGGATTGATTTGATTGGATTTGATTGGATTTGGATTGATTTGGATTGGATTTGATTGATTTGGATTGATTTGGATTGATTTGGATTGATTTGGATTGGATTTGGATTGGATTGGATTGGATTTGGATTGATTTGGATTGGATTTGATTGATTTGGATTGGATTTGGATTGGATTTGGATTGATTTGGATTGGATTTGGATTGATTTGGACTGGATTTGGATTGGATTTGGATTGATTTGGATTGGATTCGATTGGATTTGGATTGATTTGGATTGGATCGGATTGGATTTGGATTGATTTGGATTGATTGATTGGATCGACTGGTTGGATTGATTTGGATTGACTTGGACTGGATTTGACCGATTGACTGGATCGGATCGGATTGACTGGATTGACTTGGATTGGTTGGATTGATTTGGATTGATTTGGATTGGATTTGATTGGATTTGGATTGATTTGGATTGATTTGGATTGGATTGGATTGATTTGGATTGATTTGGATTGGATTTGGATTGGATTTGGATTGGATTTGATTGATTTGGATTGATTTGGATTGATTTGGATTGGATTTGGATTGATTTGGATTGGATTTGGATTGGATTTGATTGATTGGATTGGATTTGGATTGGATTTGGATTGGATTTGGATTGGATTTGGATTGATTTGGATTGTATTTGGATTGATTTGGATTGATTTGGATTGGATTTGGATTGGATTTGGATTGGATTGGATTGGATTTGGATTGGATTTGATTGGATTTGGATTGGATCTGGATTGGATTTGGATTGGAGACTGAGGTCAACCCTTTATATAAAATAAATCAGACTGAACTGTACTGTTGTTTTTTCCCCGAGCTAAACTTTCCAATCCACCTAATTGGTGGCCACCCGTTAGAAGATATCAATTAAAAAAATCTTCTAAAATTTCCATTGGAACAAATGGTATCAAATTCAAAGTAAAAAAAATGCACATTAGGGAAATATTCGCAACAAAAACTGAAACCAAGAAATCATAAAAAATCAACTGAATGACATAATTACAAGCTACCTAAATGGCAAAACTTACAGGCACACATGTTCCTCGCAGTTCTCTTAAATCGATATTGCGAAATATATCACAAAGGACCAGTTCTTCGACACTTGGATAGCGACCATCTGGTGATTCGAATATCATCTGCAGCACGTCGACGACCTGGAAAAAACACAGAATGAAGTGAGTGAAGAAAGCAAATCAATGAAGAAACAGCTAGATCACAATCTGTCACTATAGGTTAGCAAGCGAAAATCAGGTGAAATCAAAATGTCAACGGTCATTATTCATTCTCTTCGACTCCAAACGGCATCGAGGGGAAGATTTATCTTATTTTGTGTTGTTTTTTTTTTGTTCGCGTGTCGGAGTGGTGACACTGATAATAGTCAGCTGCCGGTTCGGTTGGGTATACACAGGAGGACACGGTAAGGTGAGATACAATGGGAGAGTTACAACCTGTGGATAGCGCTCGAGATCAAGCTGATAATGTCCTGGAGTGGGCTGTGGTGAGGTCAGCTCGTAGCCGGCGCACATCTCGAACAGCAAGTGGCCAAAGCAGATGACGTCGATGTTATCGATATCCGGAGCCGACCGAGCCCATACTACCGCATTGACCCGGGAGCTTAGTCCAAGCAGGCCGTTTTCCAGGCCGGATAATCTGCAAGAGAATTGAAATTCATGGTAAGGTAAATGCTGAGTTAGATAACCTGTACGTGATGAGTAGGAGACACATTATAATTGTTAGCAATTTAAGCTACAGCCGGATCTTTTCAATATTCATCGCCGAGGCAAACTTGTACATGTGTTGGAAAGCATGTACCAATGTCCAGTACTGGGAAATATTAAATCTAATTTATCTCGAGCGAATTTCCATTATCCCAATCACTTTTGGTATATCATCATTTTTCCATTTGCTACCATCGTCCGACCAAGTAAATTAATTATCCCTCTAGGAATTGAATTTGATTTAGTGATGATCTCACTTTGCGCGTTACCACGTTCATCACATTCATTCGTTGTGGCATCCAATACAATTCACTCGAGTCACGTGTTTTTCGCGATTAAGGCTGTTCCCAGTAGTGGTGTTCCTAAATGCGACTTTTAACGTGAGCGCACGTTGGTCGATGAGGTGGCTTCGAGGGCTTCCCTCGACATACGAAGTTGAGAACAAGAATGAAAGCATGAATGCCGTATTAGCGCATTGCTTGATTGCGTTTGCATTTGTTCCTATAAATGATTGGATGCCGCGTATTTTGAAAACTATGATCCGGACCAATTCAGTGGCATAACAAAATCCCACCAACTGATTGAACGAACGCATTGAATTTGACACTGGCGAAGTACATTAAGTAACTATCATAGCAGTTGCAGTTGCACTTACAAAATAAACGAGATTGCCTTACTTGGTTGGGAATCCCAAGGCGTTTCCAACTAACCAAGTGTAATGAACCCTGAACACGGCAGTGGCGGAACAAGCTCTTCATACATGGCTTGCTATAGAGTTGGTTCTGGAGCTAGAATCGCGTGACCACAGGATGCCACGGAATGACAAATAACACGAAAGAAAGTGGTTACCCATTTCCGAAACAACACTGTCACAAATAACCACACCACACCATAGTGGCTAGTAGCAAGAGGAAAATGTCTATCTAATTGACGGCAGCAAACGGTACATTAGAACGACATGACAAAAAGTTGGTGGCACTTGTGGTTTGATACGGTTCGGTGTAGAGAACTGAAAATATAAAAACCTCACGTTGAAAAATGCCAGTGGGAATGAAGACCGAATTATTTTTATACGCTCACTGATAGCATATCCTTGTGGAAATTTTCTAAAATGATTTACTACGAGATCCTTAACGCAGCTACTTCAGCCATGTTCTAAATGGCACGAAATGATTTACTCCGTTAATCAGACAAATGCTACGCATGCTCCCCCCCTCTGAATCCCAACTACTGTAACTCACCTGGCAACACCGTTCTGGAGGATAACGTTTCCGCTATGCAAATGACCGTGCGACGGTATACCGCGTTCCCTTAAAAATAACAAAGCTTCTAAAACTTGACGTCCTAATCGTTGTACCTGGGACAGGGGTAAGCAGGTGGATTTTCGTGTATACTTCCGACTCCAAGGTTCGTTCCACTGGGACTGCGATGATGGGTTTGCGTAAAACGAAAAAGAAAGAAAAGGCTATAGGTATAAACATAAACAAATGAGCGCAATTCTCTTAGGTGTGTGGTGTACGTGATACAAAAGAAAATTGAATTTTGAATGATGCTTGGATTTATTTTCCAAGGATTGTCTGGATGATATTTTTGCTCCACTTTGAGGATTTTTCCCGCTGTATCCCGCGACCATTTGTGATGATTAATCGCATCACCATGGCGCCATGTGTGTGTGTCTGAATGAGGATTAGATGGAAGGCGTACTTGAGAAACCCCGTAATTACCTTATAAATGAGATCCTTTAGGCTGCCACGTGCATTAAACGGCATTACGAGACACGCGTAGTGATGGGATTCGGTAGGAAAAAAGCCTAAATCTAACACGGGATAAATGTACGGATGCTGCAGCGAACCGAGCAGCTCCATCAGGATACCCTGCGGGCACTCCGACGGGGGCAGCTCTTCTAAGGCAATACAATCGGGAGGTAATGGGAGCAGTGTCATCAGACGGTCCGTACGTATCTGGAATTGGGAGAAACAAAGTTATGTTAGATGCTACTAGAAGACAGTGGAATCAAGCAATTATGGACCATAATGTGAACATAAGAAGTGTTACGATCATAATTTTGTCGACTTAAACTGGAAGCATATCTTTAAATCGTGAATTTATAAAACCTGGACCTGAACGTTAATTTTTTAGTTGTTTGCGTGCAGAATAATGACTTTAGTTTTGAATCGCAGCAAGCCGTGTTTTGAAACTGACGTGTTTTGCTTTTGCAGCATAGTTTTCGCTAAAATAAAAATTCCAATTTAATTTAAACCAGAACAAAAAGTTGAAATTATGAATTATCTGAGTGCTATACGTAAGACGTCATGAAGTTAATCGATTGCTACTCATAGTGTCTGAGATCGTGTTTCTTTAGATAGGTTGTGCGTTGGTATGTTTTTCTCATTTCTTGTTATTTACCCAATACCATCCAGCTCTATTCAGTTCTATCAAAGTTGTATGAAAGCCACTCAATTTGGTTTTACTAGGACACCAAGATGTTCCAATAGGTTTTATATTTAAGTCAGATTTATAAGAACCTACACAGATTGTTTACAACGATCTTGAAACCTTGTTTTCTCAAATTCCTTTTACTCCTGTCAAAGGTTTTATTTCGACTATATGAACTCGTAAACTGCTGTTCTGTAATGCCGTTTCAGGACTCATTCGTTTTATCTTATTGCGATCAGTTGGAAAAGAATTTTTAAACCATTTTGCCTCCAGTAAATGAATTTTACGGGAAATTGGCATTGAGGGTAGTCAATGTGATTCTAAAACGGCAAAAACACGACCAAATAGTTTTATAGTAATCATTGCGAAGATAAATTGGCTTTTCAGCAAAACTGTAACTTTTCCCAATCGCCATAAAGATATAAAAGAAATAATTGAAATGTGAAAAAATAAATGCACCAAATGAATTTCGGCATTCTTTTAAATAACCTTATTTAATTCCATTAATTTTTAGGAAATTGACAATGAATTCAGCGAATGCCTTAATATTGTTTTTGTTGTTGTAAACTCGCACAATTTCCGAAATGCATTAATTTTCGACTCTTATCGTGCCAATATTCACAATAAAACTCAATTTGTTTTGGATATTTTGCTATCAAACAAAATTTCCAGCAACACTAGAACTTTTTTTTTTAATCAGAATGAATCAGAAATAAAAACCAACCACGATAACACAGTGAAATTGGACAGCTATGGCCATTTGGGCGTATGTTGGTTTTTATGGCAGTCAATAGGTTTTAAGAAGGTTCTCAAGTGGTCATAACATCTTTCAGTAGAACATTTTCAAAATATTGAGGGTCTTGTAAAGGTTTTAGGTACTGTTTTGGCCGGATTTGGCATCTTGCCATTACGGTTAAAAGGCCATGGAGTGGTACGCCGCCAACAACGTGCAGGTGGTTCCCAAGGACAAGAACCCTCCCAACACGCCAGAGCTCCGCCCAATTGAGAAATACTGGGCTATTGTCAAGCGGAACCTAAAGAAGACCAAAAAAACTGCTAAGGACGAGCAGCAGTTCAAGGCAAACTGGCTTTCTGCGGCGAAGAAGGTGGACAAGGTGGCTGTTCAAAATCTGATGGCAGGGGTCAAGCGTTAGGCCCGGCAATTCGGATTTGGAAAAGCGGAAGCCTAACTGAATATTTTTCCTGAATTTTATACTAATTGAACTTGAAAAAGAAATTTAATTTGATTTTTTAAATAAACGATTTCACCGATTTACACGCGTTTTCCCTTGACCAAATTTTGACCGTATCACCCTTTATTAACTTATTTTCACAATCGTCTATAGAGTGGCTCACTTTGTACAAATTTAGGCTCTTAGGAAGCATAGAGAAGGTATTGGTAGACAAAACACTTTTGAATGTAGTTCTATCAACTTTTATCACTGGGGAAGTGCTTCGACCCGCACCCGAACGAGCTTATTGCTTTGGATATGGAACTTGTTGAGGTCGTTTAAAGTTGTAGAAAATATATCTTAACTATATACACGCCAGGATCAAGAATGTCTATTTTTGATTCTGAAATTATGTAAATTCTTCCCAAATTCATTCGGTATGTGAAGATTTGGAGCTTATTGTATATAATGATGACCTCAAAATGTACGTGTATGAACAGGCATTTTTGAAGTGGGTCGTTGGATTTAAAATAGAGGTGTCATCTTGAACCGCTAGGGCTAAAAATGATTGCAGATCGTGATAACATATTAATGAATTAAGAAGGAGGAGATTGATAGCAATCTCTCTTACATACACAACCACCCAAACAGCCCCCCCCCTAAAAACACACACACACAGACACACACAGACACACACAGACACACACACACACACACAAACACATACACACACATACACACACAGCGCAAACTTTTACACCATGTTCGCAATCGATTCGTATACAGTCCGGAAAAAGACAATGGCAAAATTCGCTACTTTGGTTTACATTTTAACACCTTGTAAACAAGCTTCCTGAACTTTCAAAAATTGAGGTTAATACAATCCGTGCAATGATCAATAATCAAACGTGTATTTTCGCGGAAGTTCTTATCGCAGGTGAAAATTTAATTTTCTCCTTAAACATGAAAATAGTAGAAAGGCTCGCATTAACATTTGTAGATTTCTCTTTGACTGAGAGCAGTCTTTAAATGTCACAAGTAACACCAAAAACATCTTTTGAAATAGAAATACCTTTTCATTTTATAAAAACCTTTTCATTTTATATAAAACACCAATAAAAATATGTTGATGTTTTACTTACGCTATATTATCGTAAATATTACCCGGCTCCCGCTTTTCAACACTAGAACGGTTTTGGAGTTGCAGCTGCCAAAGCAGAACGTCCAGTATGCGGAAGTGGTGAAGCGGTACCAACATCTGACAGGTCCCAAGTAACAATTTAAGTTTTATTCCAGCCGAATAGCGCTCTTCCCGGCTTTGTTGATAAAACTTCATTCAAAACGGTTTCGTCCACCATCACCTTCTCTATGCATCTGTAAGCCGAAATGTGTACAAAGTGGCCCACTCTATAAACAGTTGTGAAAACCTATTAATAAAACCTTTATAAGACCATAGAGATTTTGAAAATGTTCTAGTGAAAGAAGACCACTTGAGAACCTTCTTAAAACCTATTGGCTGCCATCAAAACCAGTATAGGGCCAAATGGCAACAGCTGTCAAACTTCACTGTGATATCGTGGTTGGCTTTTGTTGTTCTGCTTTGTTCGATTCTCTGCTCTTCTGATTCATTTAACAGTAAGTAATATCGAAGAAATGAGATGCGGGAAATTTTGTTTGATAGCAAAATACCCAAAACAAATTGAGTTTTTTTTTAGCGTATCATGCTCTAAATCATATGCGCATTTAATTTTATGGTGAATATTGGCACGATAATAGCCGAAAATAAATGCGCTTCGGAGATTATGCAAGTTTTCATCAAGAAAAACAAAATTGAAACAAATATATTCGATAAATTAATCATGAGTTTCCTGAAAATAATGTTATTTAACGGAATGCCGAAATTGGTCTCTGATCTGCAGTTCATTTGCACCATATAAAATTTGGTGTATTTATTTTCTCACATTTCAATTATTTCATATATATCAATATGGCGATTGAAAGAAATCACAGATTTGCCAAAAAGCCAAATTATCTTCACAATGGCTAATATAAAACTAATTGGTCATATGGTGACTTTCCCAAATGTCAATTTGCCGTTTAATGCATTTACTGGAGGCAAAATGGTTTTAAAACGCCTTTTCAACTGATCATAATAAGATAATTCGAATCAGTCCTAAAACGGTATTTAAAAACAGCATTTTACGAGTTCATAAAGTCAACATAAAACCTTTGACAGGAGTAAAAGGAACTTGAGAAGACAAGGTTTTAAGATCGTTGTAAAGAAGCTGTGTAGGTTCTCATAATCCTGACTAAAATATGAAACCTATTGACACATTTAACTGCCACAATAAAACCAAATTGATTTCTAGTGGCTTTCATAAAACAGTAATAAAACTTAATAAAGCTGGATGGTTTTGGCAATGTTACTTGGGGTGTGCCGGTTAAAGATGTTTCGTCGGGGTTGCCAACGATTCTCATCGGTTTAGACAACCTGTACCTATTCGCACGTTGGAATCACGGGTTAGTAAGCCAAGCGAACCGATCGCAGTTCGGTCGCTGCTGGGGTGGACAATTTATGGTTCAGAGAATCGAAAGCCGGGGTCCACACTTATCTAAATCTACATTCTGAACAACCAGTGAGCAAGCAGGAACTGCGTGACATGATTCGGGATCAATACGTGCTGGACGAGCCAGCAGTGGCTTTGTTCGACGTTCCGGAACCTGTTGAGGAGAAGAGAGCTGGAGAAATTCTCGAATGACGACGATACGTGTAGACAATCGTTTTGAAACGGGTTTGCTGTGGAAAGAAGATGTGCGGGTGCCGACGAGATTAAACTTGTCAGATCAGCTTACTAAGTGGAGCAAGGACCCGGAAATGCATGCCAACAGCATGTGGGTGCGAGGACCGGTATTTCAATACAAGAATGAAGAGGATTTGCCGAAAAAAGAACTACCGCCAACGAATACAACGGAGGATCTCTGGATTCATCTACTGTTGCACAACGTAAATGTGCCTGACATTACCGTAGATGCAAACCGCTTGGACGGTAAATGGACGGTATTGGTAAGAACGATTGCGTGCGTATTTTGTTTTGCGTCAAACTGTAAGCGTAAATTACAAGGACTGCCGATCGAGGCACTGCAGGCAACAAGCAGACCGATGAAGATACTGAAGCCAACAACGGTTACGTCGGTTCGTGTTCTATTGTAACAAAGCGAGTACAAGAAAGCGGAACTATGCCTTGTGAAGATGATGCAGGCGGAGAAATTGTAGACGAAATAAAGGTGCTGAAAAGGAACATAGATCTTCCGATAAGTCGATGGATGACTATAGAAAAGTCTAGTCCGCTATATATACTTACTCCGCTGGTCGATGATAGCGGATTGACTCGAATGGAGGGACGGGTTGAAGGAGCGGAGTTTCTTCCGTTTGATCTGAGATGGATGGTAGTTCAGCACTATCACGAGAAGAACGGACAAGGATACCGTCAAACGGTGAAGAACGAGCTGATACAATTGGATTGTATTCCGCACGTGGACGCAGTAGTTCGAAAAGTATCGTCGCATTTCATGTGGTGTAAGCTTCATCGCAATCGACCGCCAGTTCCACGTATGGCTCCACTGCCGGTACAAAGAGTCACTCCGAATCTTCGACCATTCAGCTACGTCGGAGTTATTTGCTATAACCCTTGGACGTAGGACAGTGAAGCGATGGATCGCGCTGTTCACTTGCCTGGTAACACGTGCGGTGCATTTGGAAGTGGCGAATGAACTAACAACTCAGTCATGCTCGTCGACAGTTCATCGATTCAGCGGACGTCGAGGCTGGCCGTTTGAATTCTTCTCGGACAATGGGACAAATCTGCAATCAAATAGTTGCAGCCATTCGAGAACGAAGTGGACTTTTAATCCTCCAGCAGCACCTCACGTGTGAGGTGTATGGGAGCGTACGCTAAGTGACGGAGACAAAGACTGCTCTGGATGACGGAAGACGTTCAACGGATGACATCCTGCAAACTGTCATTGTTGAAGCAGAGGACATAATAAACTCACGTCCGCTCACCTAAGTTTCGCAGCAGTCGGATGATGTCGAAGCGCTCACTCCAAACCAATTTTTTAGGGGCGCTGCACCGAATCAGCCAAATATAACTCTACCAACTGCACATCCAGTTGTGGCCCTTCGAGATGCTTTCCAGCGTTCGCAGCAGTTGGTTAGCTTGATGTGGCAACGCTGGATAAAGAAGTATGTTCCATCGGTAACCCAAAGGACTAAGTGGTTCAGCGAGACAAGACCATTGCAAACTGGCGACCTGGTGTATCTAGTTCATGGCAACAACAGAAAGTGCTGGATTCGTGGAGTTGTGGATGAGCTCATCGTGTCAGGAGATGGAAGGATCCGACAGGCTTGGGTGCGAACGAAGACTGGGCAATACAAGCGTGCGACAGCGAAACTGGCAATGATTGAGATTTCTGCGGGTAACGCTGTGACGGAATCGACTCCCGGGACAGGGTTATGGGCCGGGACATGTTCTGGCATGACCCTGCTAGTACCCATGCCGCATCGCTCTAGCTTGGTCGATGAGTAATACGTAGAAATGACTGATATGAAAGATAAGGAAGAATGTAAATAGAATGGATGATAAATAAAGGAAAGACGGAAATGTTAAGTGATGATCAGATTGGTTGTATGAAGAATAGAAGTATATAGATCAAAGTGGAGTGGAAAATAGTGGTATGAAAAAGTAGCAGGAAGACGATATAGTTTTTGCGACTCAAGACGGTGAATTTATATAAACTTAGGTTGACACAGACGAAAAATCGAGCTACAAGGAGAAAGGTTCGGGTTACCGTGAGTTAAACCTACAATCTATCCTACAGCTAAAATAAATACTAAGACTAAATTAAATTACTATTTTTGCACAGGAATAACGAAAGTGGTCAGAGAAATAAACAGAGAAGAAGAAACTTAACTGAAACGAAAAGCAAACTGAAACTGTGAGTAAAAATGCTCGAAAATGTTAACCTAATTACTTATTCAAAATTTAAATTAAATATATTACAATTTGAGCTGTTGTATAGCAAGATACGGAAAAACTGGCAGCCAGTCAAGGTGGTGCATTCGTTTCTGCCTTGACCTACTCCGCATGGGGATTAGGCTGATGCAAAATTTGAAATATTTGCTCCCCTAAGCTTAATCGACGCCAATTTGGGTCCTGATAGTCCCCAAAAAATTTTAACACATTTGGTTTAGATTTGGCTTTGCACACGCTATTCAAAGTTTGTATGGGAATTAGTATGAAGAATCTCAAACTTACATTTCCAGATCCCTAACATCTTGATATTATGTCCTTAAACCAAATCTTATAAAGATTCATTAAGTGTATGTTGTCAACTATCAAAATGCCGAAGATACCTGACATGTAAATTTTATACAAAAATAGTTATTTAATAAAATGTAAAATACACACTTTAGGTATGATGTTTTATTCTTATTTTTGTTTTCTTATTATTTATATGTTTTTTATATTTTATATTTATATATTTTATGTATTTTATTTGATTTATATTATTATATATATTTTATATATTTTAAATTTATATATTTTATGTACATTACATATTTTTACTTCTTATTATTATATTTGTTAAATAACTATTTTTGTACAAAATTTACATGTCAGGTATCTTCGGCATTTTGATAGTTGGCAACTTACACTATATGAATCCTTATAAGATTTGGTTTAAGGACATAATATCAAGATGTTAAGGATCTGGAAATGTAAGTTTGAGATTCTTCATACTAATTCCCATACAAACTTTGAATAACGTGTGCAAAGCCAAATTATAACCAAATGTGTTAAAATTTTTTGAGGACTATCAGAACCCAAATTGGCGTCGATTAAGCTTAGGGGAGCAAATATTTCAAATTTTGCATCAGCCTAATGGGGATGCTTGGCAGAAGCATGTGTGCTTGTTTCGAAATACTACCTCACCCTTCGCTCAATTTCAAACTACTTCTATTCAATTTTCACAGCCTGCCGTGCGCTAACGGAAATATCAATACTTTCTCTTAACAACTTTGTGCTAGCAAAAAAAGTGCTGTCAACTCCTAGAGCCTCATGATGATGAGAAATTATTTCTTTCTCAAACAACATCATCACAGATCGTTACTCCTCGTATGGGAGAATACAAACAAAGACTTTATCAGTGTATTAAAGTAAATGTTGAATCAACTATTTTGCATGGTCATTTTGATCATGATTATAGTCGGTTGAAAATCATTATTTTGCCCTAGTCATCCTTATCCCTAATGATGGTAAAATTGACTATCAAACTTTTTTCTGTGTGGGCAAACAATACTCATAAAAAGAGTATATTAGTTTTACCGTGGATACACGGTAGAATGAATTAACCAAATTGAAGGGTAAAATATATTTTGCTTGAATCCTAGAGGGATTGAGCTGTTTAGTGGAATGCCTGTAACTAGAAGTTAGAAAAATAATTAGTACTCTCCATTTAATTCCAACTACCTTTGCTATATCTTGACAGATACGCGTATTTCAGTCTACACAAGTCGAGTTATTAGTACGAGACACTGAAGAATCTGCACATTGTAGACAGAAATACGTGTATCTGTCAAGATAAGCAAAGGTAGTTGGAATTAAATGGAAAATACTAATTTTTCTTCTAATTTCTAGTAAAATTTTGTTTTCCTAATTAATTTGCAGTTTTTCATTCCCTGAAAATTTCAAGAAAATCCGATAAT